>LPNX010303471.1:58644-137002 GCA_001517045.1 Pseudotsuga menziesii
GATGCAACAAAGCTGATTCACCTCACGTAGTCTTGCTTTCCTATGTGCCTTAAAACACTGAAAAAGTAGACAATAAAGCAGAAAAAGCAGAAGGGCGCCTAGGAGGCTAGGAATAAAGCAAATTTGATTCCCAAGGCTTTCCCAAGTGCTCCATGAGTCAATAATGGAAAGTTTGACCTCTATGGATAGGCAATTAGCAGCTTGCACATGCTGGGACTCATGGACTAGGCAAATAAGACAAAATAAATGAAATAATGTCTAAGTGGGTAAATACTATGGGTTGATTATTCTAACAAGTTGTAGGGAAGAGTGAGACAAATACAGACCACAAGGTCATAGATCAATACTATCAACCTCAAAACATATATAAAAAACAAAAAAATCTATTTGCATTTGCAGCAGTTGTCGACCCAACAGCTCTCCACCCACAAAACTCAAAATCCCTAATCGAGGTTCTACACCCAACTTGATGAGATTCAAACCAAATTTAGTTTATTTTTTTAGGCCTTTCTGACCACAAACAACTGCACCTAACTGTACTAAATTTTTAACAACTACACTTATTGCCTCATGGCTTGGGGCTTGAGGTCCAAACTCCACTCAGCGCAGCCAGGATTTCTTCTCTTAGATTTTCCATATCTCAGATATTGTCATTGTCTACTCTAGGAGGGCATCATGGATAGTCCTAACTTGTGCCCATAACTACCTCACATCCACAAAAATGGCCCAAATTGAATGCCGAGGTTGCTAGAAGGTGAAACACACCCAATAATGTTCAAAACAATACCCATATTGGCTTAATTATTTTTGTAACTTGTTGTTATAGGGCCCAAAACCACCTAGAAATAAGGTACATGGGTTGTTCATTTCCTTTCATTGTCCACAGGTGGCATGGATTTCCCAGAATTTGTTTTACAACTAAGAAAAAGACAACATCATACTTTAGACTTGCCTAGAAAACTCAGAAACCAACCCATAAACCCTCATGAAAAATTAAGTGAACAACTTATGGGAAACAATGTGCATGATTCCTCAATGTCAAAACTAAATATCCATTCAGTTGATGCTATGACCCATTTAGGGTAAAGTGAGACAAATACATTCCACAAGGTCACAGATCAATACTGTCAACCTCAAAAAATATATCAAAAAACAAAAAAAATCTATTTGCATTTGCAGTAGCTGTCAACCCAACTCTCGACCCAAGAAGCTGATCCAAGAAAGGAAGCCTCTACCACTGGTGGAGGTAAACAAAGTCCCCAGTGTTGCTATGAAGGATTTGTAACATCATATAACTTCTGAGTTTTGCTGCTAGAAAAATAGGACAGAAAATAAAAAATCATAAAAGGCAAATGTGAAATATTTTTTAAAACAATTTAGCCCAATAAAGAAAACATTCTAAATTAATTAAATGCTAGAACATAATTATAGGGGATTAAAGCAACAAACTCGTTCATATCACCCATTTACTTTTGGTAGATGACACATTGATTTTCAATCAATAGTTCTATTAGGGAGTTGGAAAAGCTTAAGGGGCTTCTAGAGTCATACTCAAAACTCAAAACTCAAGCAAATACGAGTTTCAAAAATAGGTGAAGCAACTATTCAAAGGTTGCAATGGCATTGTACATTACAAGTACTAGTAGGAATAATGGCATTGTGAATTACATTAACCTTATAGATTATGAATTTTAATCACAAAGATGTTAAAAGTAAGTAACAAGAAATAGAGACGACGGTAAGAAAGAAAGAGTATGATGTAGAGAAAAGTTGGAATGTTCAACTACAATCACTTGGATATAACAGCAATAATTGATGAGAAAGAGAACAATATGTGAACAATATAACCACACAGATAGAATGGGAGGTGAGGTTTTTTTCTTTTTTTAATGAAAGGAGTCAGAGAGCAAAGAGAAACTAGGAAAGGAAATGAATAACTCAGAAGAGACAAGTGATGGCCTCCTATTTTGCTTTCTTACTGCCCTATTTCTAGTTCGAATTTATAAGGAACCAGGCATCTTTGACTGCATCTTGTTATATATTTTATGTTCAAATGTATATTTTGAAGGACTATATCCCAAGGTTCCTAAAACAGGTAAATTTTTGGTATTTTCATTATTTTGTTTCTCATTTCGATGGATTTCAACTTATAATTAAAAACTCTAACTTATGATTAAAAAACATTGATCCTTTGTCAAATTCTTGTTTCTCACACAATTACCTTCTTTTCTTGGTGGCTCAATCCCACACCTATTCTAACACTCACTGAGCATGTATCAATTAGTTCAGATATCTAGGAGATTTGTTTTCTTGAAATAGCATATGGGTTCTGCATTCAATCATTTCAATATCGACCATGAGCTACCTATTGGCATTATGCAGCCTTGCTCTGTCCAAGAATCATGGGCCCTAATATTAAACAATGCACGGGTTCCAGGCTACTTGATCACTGATTTGCAAAGGATCCGAATAAAATCTGATGTCTTAACCCATTTTCTGCATTGGATCAGTTGTTAGTTGTTTTAATCCTCCTGGATAAGCATAGATCTTTTGGGTAGGGTTGACCCTTTTCAGTGGTCGACCCGTGATGTAATTTGAGCTATAAATATGTATGTCAAAACTTAAAAGGATTGATAGGATATACTGTAAAAACTCTGATTTCAAGTTGTTAATTTACTAATGCATTTTAATTTAAACCTTCAGTTCCAGATCTAGAAGTGTTGGAGGCAGGACCCACCTTCAACCCTTGTTACATATCCGTAGTTCTATTTTATTCCTATTACTGTAAGCAAACTCATACATCATTTTTCCTTGATACTGTTTTTATATGTATTTCTATAGTTTTATAAATAAATAGATGGGATTTACAAGACTCATGATTGGAAATATATATGTGTTTGTGTTGGATTTTCTTGTATGACTGAATGTGTGTAGACAGACTTGTTTATGTTAATGAGCATGCGTAGACAGAGTATTTAATTCATGATTAATTCCAGATTTTATTTGCATATTTAATTTGGTGAATTGTAGGTTTGAGAGAAATAGGAATAGTAGTTAAATATGTTGAATCTGAATTTATTTTTCTTTCATTTCTAGTAGCTAGATCATGTTGTACGATTCAGTAATTAAGTGATTGAACCTCTGGCTAGATTCTGTAGGTTAAAATTTTCAGAATTTATGTATAAAATATTTAGAATATGTATTGTTTTTAACAGATTGTGAGGAATTTGGATGAAATTAGAGAGAGAGAGAGTTTGTAGCCTGTTAATATTTGAAATTGTGTATTTTCTAGTGTGTTCTGATTTCTGTTATTCATCCTCTCATCCATTCTTAGCCATATATTGATTTAGTTTGAAGTCTTAGCATAACTATTTTGGAATTAAATGATGAATGTTAGACCCCTCGGTTTGATTGAATTGAGTTAAAACGTAGAGTAGCTAAAACCCTATTTTTTAGCTCTGTCTGAATATTCTTTTCCCAATTCACTTTTATAAGCATATAGTTCAAGCAGTGTTGTTTCTTTTATTAATGAATAGGTAAATTTATTTCAGTAATTATCTTGTAAATGACAGTGTTGGTGTGAAGTAGAGTTGGTAGTCTTAAAGGTAATAAAATTCTAATCCCTATAGAAGAGTTATTGTACTTGAAACATATTCCTTTTTTATGATTGAGCAGTTTTAGAAATCTAGTGTTTATAAAGAATAGTTTATTACATAGAGAAGTTATGTTGGAATTGTTTGAAACATTAAAGATTGAATAAATAGAATTTCTTTTGTAGGTAAGTTTGAGATTTAAGATCTTTTTGATAGTAGGATCTCCTTTAAGATTGGAACATTTGATTGCTTAGTTGTTTTGATTCTAAGAGTTAGAAAATTAAAGGCAGATTTGTTATTGGTATGTGGATAGTTTAGAAAATAGATTAAAATTTAGTATGGTTTGAAATTGATTTAGGTTTCATTAATTGAACTTGGTAAAATTAAAATTTTCCTATTTGGATTGTAAACAGCAATTAGAGATTGGTTCTTTTCCTAGATTAGACTTGACAACTTTTGATCTTTGTTGCTTAAGAGAGTAGTTAGTTTTATTAACTATGTTCTTTCTCTTTGCATGTGAGTAGATTGAAGTCACACTAGGAATTTACTTTAAACTATCTTACCCCACACATATAGTGTAGCAACTTGAAGCTTACGTGTCCCGGTCGATAATTAAATTTAAGGTAAATTAATTGATTATATTTTACCCAACAACAAGGCAGGTCATAATGTAGGATTTATATTAGTAAGGAAAAGTGTGCATGAGGAAGGTATTGGTTTTGATACCACTTGTAAGCAACCTGCTTACATATCAGAAAACCCACTTCACGTACTAAGCATAGAAAAGATATCCATATCAAAGAAAATAAATGAATAGATAATTGAGTCAATATTTACAATATAGAGAGTGCATATATTTGTACTCTTGTTTCTGTATGGACATGACCCTACCTATAATTATTATGTTTAATATTAATAATAAGAATTACTATTGGAAATGGATTTTTCACTATGAGGACCTTTACTCATGACTTGGGAGACAATCACTTACTATCTTTGTTAAGGGTTAAGAAAGAAATGGGTTTATCAATCACCCATCAACCCCGCTATAAGAATATTTGGAAAAGAGTAAAAATCAGGTAGGGATTGTTGGTTGTAAATAAAAAATGAATTGTGAATGGAATCCCCTACATTCGAGAGATACGTATCAGAAACCATTAATTATTTATCATCAAAGAACAAAACTATTGGGATGCTAACACTAATTGTATCATATATGAAAAAAAAAAAAATTGCATATGGCATCAAATTTCACTGAAGAATTTCAGAGGGAATATTTCAATTTTCAATTCTGCTTTGATATATGTTTAGTTTTCTAAAATCAGAAAATATATGTAAGCAATTCTCACTTAAAAACTGTTACTTGGTCACATACAAAAAACTACAGCTGCATGTAAAACCATCAGCCTTTCTACATCAGACACTAAATAATTGAGATGCAAAAGCATCCCTCACTTGAAAAATGTCTAAATCACATCTATATTAAAAAAAACAGAAAAACGCATACTTGTGATTCATATTTTATGTCCAACATATTATCGAGCCACAAACACGTAAATTACAAATTAAAATTTCATGCATACCTAGCTGTTGTTGCAAATATATCCTTCTCCGCAGGATTAAACCGTATAGAAATGATAGTATCAGACCCCCAAGCAAAACTGTTGATTGGTTATGACCTTTTATCAAGAAAAAAATTGAAGTTAGAACAAGGTTAGAAACAAAATAATTCTGTAATGACAATTATTGTGATAAGGTACACCTATCATGATCCCAAATGTCAACTTGAGCACCACCAGTTGCAAACACATTTCTATCCCACTGGTAATCTATAGCCCTATCAATGGACAAGAGAAAATATATACATACAAAACAATTCTATAGAAGAGAAAGACCACTGCTAAATGTCAATTCCAAATTAATCATATATTTTTGCCCATGATGGTATGAAATCCAATAATCTGTTCAATTTTTTAAAAAGGAGTTGTGCTTCTGATATTTAATTTTTTGTACAGACCATGGAACAAGATAGTTAATAATATGTAGTGCTATGGCATTTTATTGGAAAACATGTAAACGCCAACAATAATAACTTACAACACTAAGAAATATTATAACATAGAAATTTCCAAGGTAAATCTATTTTTAAAACATGAAGGATTTAGGGAAGAAAGGTCTACATCAGCCCTATTTTGTAAGTGTACAACTTGATCTAGCATTTTGATTCCAAGCACCAAAGAGGAATGGGGAAATGTATTACCCAATCTAGCATTTTTCTTCCAGCTACCTGATAGTTATCAGGAAAATTCAAAAAAAAAGTGGGAAAAACTATCTGTAAGCTTCCATACACAATGGATGTCAGCGATTAACTTTTAAATTTAAATATTGAAAATGAAATAAGAGATAAGAACTCCCAACACCCTCTGTGCCCATTTAAGTCTGTTTACTGAGCTAATTATTGGCCCCATAGTGATGTGACACTCAGTTACCCACACCTTGTCTAAATAACAATTCTCACATTTAAAAGCTTGAGATCTAGGAAATCCCATTCTCAGCATAGTTCAGCTGCTCACTCCCCTCAAGAGACCAGTTTTTCATCGCTTAGTGCTTTTCGATGGTCAAGAGTCTGAGACTTTAGGTGGGTCACTACTGATTCACTCCTAGGGTTGCACAATAAGGTCCTCTTAACCTTCAATTCTACCCTAAGAAAATTTCAGGCACAGTATTTGCTCCTCCTTTCTAGTCGGTGTGGACATCTTCTTCCTCCTCTACTTCCACACCTGTTTTTATAGTGCCTATAAAGATTTATATTTCCATCTCTTTCTATGCCTACCACTAATAATGAGTACCCCTTTATTGTTGAAAATGGTATAATATTCACATGTGGCCATGGCCATCTCATATTGTGTCATTAATGCATTTTGTTAGGCATTAACTATCCCTAAGGCCATCAATTATTGCAATACTAGGTTATGGTTAGGCCAACCTAGTCAGAAATTTTCAGGAACATATATAAGGCTGCTGGTGGCACCATTGTTATTTGTGACTATGTAATCAAAGTTTCAGATCACCCTTTTGCTGATTTATTTCAGGAAACCTTTTAGCCACAATTTTTGGATATTTTTGTCTAGTGCCATTGCGATAAGCACTGCAAAAATTGGGCTTCACAAGTGATCCATAGATTACTGTCTAGGGTAATTTCCCTAATAACTGCGGACTTAGAGTTTCTTAATCATCTCTTAGGATTCTCAATGTCAAATTTATAAAAGAAAGTATAGGAATACACATATTTAATGAGAAAAAGTGGACTCAATCATTCATTAGAAGATGCAATGTCTCATTACAATGTGTTACAATACCTAACCATTAACCATTATGCTAATTACTACCTTAAATGCCATGTAATTACATCACTTTATTAGTAAGCATTTATAATTCATCTAAGTTCTAAATAATACCATTATCTCCAACACCCACCCATAATGGTCATTTCACAATCTTTTTCAAAATATAATAAAACAAAAAATTGGATAACCAAGATATTTGCAGTCCACAAGATAATATCTTCAAAATAGCGACTAGAAGAGAACTGTACCATGCTTGTTGATGAAGTCAGCCACCATCCTTTTGTCTAATCATTGACTCACCAGCTAGATGAGAACCAATGTTGACTAAATAAGCAAACTTTTCACCATTGACATAGAACTTGGCTTGTCCTCTAAACTCTGCTCATCCACATCTTGGTGATCCAACACATCAAAGTTTTGAGTGTGCTCCTCTAATGAAGCAACATCTCATTCTACCACCTCATCTTCACCATCCCTAAGGATCTTCTTCTTTACCACTTCATTTCACCATACATGAGACTCAAGAGTCTTCTTATGAATTATAAGAGATAATGCATAATATACTAATTGTTTACCTTCTCTTATTTGCTGATTTTGACTTGTTCCAGAGAAAATCTCATCTAGAGCTTCATTGCTTGAGCTCTGTCTCAACTGACACATCTCTAGATATTAAAATTATAATTAAATTTCATAGTAACAAGAATCGAGTGTCACTCATGATTAATCGGGAGTCACAATTCATTCTTTTCCCAAACGATCCAAGTCAAATCATTGACCAATTAATCAGCGATGGAAAAGGTCCTCATAGTGAAAAATCCATTGCCAATAGTAATTCTTATTATAAATATTAAACATAATAATTATAGGTAGGGTCATTTCCATACATAAACAGGAGTACAAATATATGCACTCTCTATATTGTAAATCTTGAATCATTTATCTATTCATTTATTTTCTTTGATATGGATATCTTTTCTATGCTTAGTACATGAAGTGTATTTTCTGATATGTAAGCAGGTTGCTTACAAGTGGTATCAGAACTGATACCTTTCTCATGCACACTTTTCCTGACTAATCTAAATCCTACATCCTGATCTTCCTTGTCTTTTTTGAGTTATTCATTTCCTTTCCCAGGTTCTCTTTGCTCCCTGACTCCTTTCATTAAAAAAAGAAAAAAAACCTCACCTCCCATTCTATCTGTGTGGTTATCTTGTTCACATATTGTTCTCTTTCTCATCAATTATTGCTGTTATATCCGATTGATTGTAGTTGAACATTCCAAATTTTCTCTACCTCGTACTCTTTCTTGCTTACCGTCGTCTCTATTTCTTGTTACTTACTTTTAACATCTCTGTGATTAAAATTCATAATCTATAAGGTTAATGTAATTCACAATTCCATTATTCCTACTAGTACTTGTAATGTACAATGCCATTGCAACCTTTGAATAACTTCTTCACCTATTTTTGAAACCCGTATTTTTGAAACTTAAGGGTCTTCTGGAGTCATACTCAAATCTCAAGCAGCCAAAACTCCAACTTTAATCTCTCCAAAAAGGTCTAACATCCCTATGTTCATTTTGAAGTTTTGAACAACTCACACTCTGAAATAACGCTCCTTAAGACCTAAATAGAAGGACAATTAGGGGAAATCAACCCAAACTCATATGGAAGAGAGCATCATTCCTTTCAGCCATGAGAAGATTCCCACAAATATCTCCAAAAGAAAATGTCTTTCTTTCTCAACTTTGCAAGCTTGAACAGTGAAGACAATGCATCTTCACAACATAGATCCCTGAACCTACCAAACCAAAATGGACTTCCAAGCTAGATCCCACCCAACTCTTATTATCATCGTGAAGCTTTGTTCTTTGTTCTTGATGCATTTGCAAATGAGTGAGAAATTGAGAATATTTCTCAAGCATACTATTTCAAAAGTTGGATAAACTACAGTCTTTTATACTGACTGAGTTGATGGAACAATTACTGTCCATTTCTTACTAGCATGTGATGTCACAGCTAAGCCATGCTGGATGCATAGATAGGAGTATATTTCCTTTCCACTCCATATCCTGCTGAATCAAAATCTAAGAAATATGATCAGTATAAACTTGTTACTTTTCACAAATTCAATCCCCAAGACCGAATTTCCCTTTACATACCTCTCAAGGCACATTATATTTCTCACAGATTTAAGTATCTTAACAATCTCTCCTTTCAAGGTGTAAATAGATAGAGACTAGAATGCACAACTTTTATGAAGGCATAATTAGTCTGTATTGTCAGATAAGATAAGATAAGAGAATTGTATTAATGTCCACTGAATGACCACAAAAGTAGGTCAATGATACTAGAAGATACATCCAGTAAGAGTACAATGTGGGAGTGAGAAAGCAACTACTGGAGAATGATGAAAACAAGATAAAGAAAGATACATGAAGTAAAAGTACCTCCTAGATAAGTATTTGACTAAGCTAATCGCTAGTCCTAGCCAACAAAAAAGAAATGTATAACAATATCATAGGTGTTGTAGTACAAAGTGAGTGCCCCAAGCTATAGTGGACAACTTGATACCAGTCAATAAGGGGAGAGAGATAGAGATACATGTGACATAAAACTCAATGAATTTCACTTGTGGTATAAAATATTTTTTAGACAGTATGGACAACAAAATTATATCTTCTTTTATGTAAACTGTTGTATAGAAACTTCAGAACCAGTCAAATTCTGGGAAAATTCTGGGCAAACTTGCTGGGCAAATTCTGTTCCTGAGAATTTTTTTATTTTATTTTATTTCCAACTATTGTAATGTGTATGGTGGTTGGTCTGTATGTATGGTTTCTATTGCTAGGATGTACATCCTCTTTTACGGGTCTTTAAAAATTGGTTTTTCCTTTCTTTATAAATCTTAAATGATTTCAAACATTCAATGGGAAAAATAAAATGGCCATTTATGTTTTTCCTTTCTTTTTTACAGACCTGCTTATGGAATTATTACATTGTTTGCTGTTATGTTTTGTAAATATTAAGCATGGTGCAAGCTCTAATGCAGTCACTCTTAGCATTTTGCAGCTTGAATATGATGTACTGGAATATGTTGTAATTGAGCGCCTTGCTCAAGGAGAGCATGAAAAGATGAAAGATGATGGTATTAGCTTGTTGGACTAGCTACAATCACTGGCATCATTTTGGGGTCATTTGTATGTTATCAAACATGTACTATTTTACTGTTAAATTTACAAGATGGGTTGTTAAGAATTTTTGTTTTTGTTTTTGTATCCTGCCTATAAGGTTACATTGTTCATTCTGATTCAATTTTGTTTCAAACACATATAGATGGTGAATATCTAAGTTTTTTGAGTTGAACTATTGAAGATGACTATCATCCATTGGTATTAATAAGAATATTTTTATGTGAAATAACGTCCAATATTCATTCTATATTTCATTTGGTTTAGTGTATATTTTGGCATTTTGCAACTCTTTAGCTTCTAGCATAATAAGAATCTCTTTACATTTTCTTTTTATATATATTATATGATGGTAAAGTATGTAAATATCATGCCACTCAGGATTTCTTTACACCTTGTAGCATTAAGTTTCTTCACCCGGACGAGGATTTCAATGATGGATGTAAAGATCATGCCACTTGGGATTTGATCATCTCATTTCAACGATGGATGTAAATATCATGCCACTCAGGATTTGATCATCATCTCATTATTTTAAATCATACCATTCACATTAACCCTATCTTTGAACAATTTTTCATCCAATTCTAGCAAAAAAAACTGACTGGAATCACATTTCCGCTCTATTGTTTCCTTCACCGGGTAGCTTGTAATCAAACTCTACCCAAAATTCATATTTTTGTTGTAGTGTTTCATATGAAAGAAATCTATCTAGGATTTGGCCCTCCCTTGTTCAACCAAAACCTTAAAAATCTGAAGAAAAAAAATGAGTAAATCTGCTGAATTCTTGTATAGCTAATAAAAACTAGGGTGTTTTCAATGCCCTAAGGCCGTTGCTACTACCACAAATATATGTTTACATTATATGAATCAGGAACCAATATTTTTTTTGTGTTTAGATTTTTTTTAAGATAGATTCGTCTTATGTGTAGGCTCATTAATCCACCTATGGTAGATTTTACATCCAAGTTCCGTGCTTTTTAATATTGTTATTTGGGTATGATTGACAGTCTTAACGATTGATTGGGTGTGCTGACTGTTTATCAGGATATCTTCAAATCTATCCTGTCTGAGCACAATGAGAAGTTTAACACTATGCTTAAAGAGCCGATTCAGGATCTTCAAGAAGCAATCTCCTATTTCTTGGATGAACTGAATTTTAGAATCCTGTGTATTAATTATCACAACCAAGTTAAAGTGGAACCAGGAATTCATGAGAAACTCATCAAGTCGACACTGATGGTACAGGTTTCTATGGACTAGCAGAGTCAACTCATCGACAAAGAGAAGAAAATAATTTATTATGTTTGAATCCAGTTTTCTTAGGCCATTTGAAAAAAAATAGGCATGTTTTGCAGTTTCTCCTTTACCTAAGAATTTCATCACTATGTCATGGTTTAATGTTGGGCCTGCAAGTTTCATGGCATGTTCTAATCTAGGGTTCCAATTCCTACTAGCCATGATTTGACAGAGAATGGCAATAGGGTTTGTAGGGTATTTGAACTTACCTTTTTCTACTCTGGGTTTGACAGTTCCCTCTGTCGCTTAAGCTGCTTCTTCTTCTTCTGCCATATCAACAACACCTATTGGAGTTTCTGAGCTTAGGGTATCCTCTATCATATGTTATTCACCTAGATCAACACTAATTACTGATGTCATAGAATGAAGGAATGTGGATCTAGACATGTGAGAGATCCTCCCTGTGCGAATAATCCTATGAGGGACATTCACAATCCTTGCCAATAACATGTTGAAAAATGGTGTTATGGCCAAATACCTAGCATATTTGGAGATTGAAGCCATTTCCAGGGATCGACTAGATGATAAAGAGCTGGACGATTTGGATATTGAAGCCATTTCTAGGGCTCGACTAGATGATAAAGAGCTGGACCAAAGGGGAGAATTTTGTTAACAACCCGATCCATGTTACCCGCCAAATTAACTTGCTTCAACCATAGCTTGAGACAATGTGACATCGAGATGCATATCGATTGAGGACTGATTTGATCTTATACCCACCAAAATAACTTGCTTTTGCAGCAACTTGAGCCAATGTGACCACAAAATGGATATTGTTTGACTTTAAACATGACCTCATTAAAAGAATACGAATTCTCTATCTTGTTTGGTGGATTTTCTAGTTTGACAGATAACACAATATAGGTTAGACAATTTATTTCTTAAACTAGTGAATTAAGTGAATTTTGTAGGTATAGTTTGAATTAGAATATATAGAAGAGTGAATAAATCTTGTGTAAATGTATGGAATGCTACAAGTCAAACCATATTGTGGAAATATTTTTCAATAAATTATATAAAACTCACTTTCAAATTAAATAAACAAAGAATGCACATTTAGGTTATAATTGGTTCCACTTATTGCTATGGCTTAATTGTGTGAGACTAACATAAAATGAAGACATCAAATATATGATGTATATTTAACATGTTCACTATCTTTGTAGGATATTTTATGGTGATAGTAATGATGATGTGCCAAATGATGGATGAACCCAAAATTAATGTGCTCATTGTCAAAAATCATAAAACATTTGAGGTTAGTATCTACAAATTGATTTTATATATTTGAGGTTAGTATCTGCAGATTATTTATATATTAGCATATTGTATATTATATATTAATTATATATATCATAATACTATAAATCAACCCCCCATATGTGGTGACAACATGACAAAACAAGCAAATCAGTGATGACATGATGAGAATTTATACTGGGAAAAGGTATGAGGTGGGTGGAAATTTAGTAGAACTCCTATATGAATGATTAAACCTACTAGGATAGCGTGAACATTTACTATGATTTATGGATACTGAACCCGGTGCAACCGTGGTAGTAGCAGCACCGCCACCTTCAATTTCTAGGCATTAGAGTCATTCCAGTTTCATCTGCAGAGAGAGGAGGGTAGACTTGGGGATTGAGCATAGAGATTGAATTATTCAAAACAAGATTTATTGATGCATTGATGTTGTAGACATGGTAAGGGAGTGCTAGGGTTCTTTTTTTTTCTTTGAAAAAAAGGACATTGGTGTTTTCTGCAAAGAGGTACTTACGGAAAATTGTGGACATTTTGAACATAGTCATGATGAGAAGACTAGCAAATAGGTAAAACCGACAAATTAACAAAGAACTCAAACTTGGTGAATTTCAGTAATAAGATGTAAAAGACTCTTGCATGTCGAAACTTCAACCGACTATCGAAAGGGTCAAACGATGACGGCTTTGTCAAACGAGATACAGGCATAGCCAGTTTGATGAGCTAAATTGGATGGTGTAAAAAACAAGACATGACAATGCATAGAGTAGGAAATGATGAATCTATGAAACTCAACTTGGCCTCTAGTACATTAGATGTCTTGAAATAAGAAAATGTACTTGTCAAGTGACACTGGGGGTCATTCATGAATCAATCTACATGAGCATTAGTACAATTTTACTGAATTTTTACACTATAGATGGATTCAGGGACCCCTTGAATCTATTTGTAGTGTTAAAATTCACTAAAATGTACAAATTCATTGTCAAAATTGTAGTTTTATATTTTCAAGGTGCACATGAACGTCTAAAGCACATCGCTTGCAATAATCCACAAAACCCTAACACTATCCCCACCTAGAAAAAACACTAAATATTCCTAACCCCGCAAATTCCATTTTGGATTCAGAATTGTTAACCTACACATGGTCGGAGATAGAAGGTAGACAATTTACAAAACTTACTAAATTATAACACTTCATTTTCACAATTGCAACTTTCCAATATTGTAGGAGTGACACAATTAAAAATGACTAATTCATATTCTTCTAGCTAGTCATTTTTTATGTTGTGACTAAATTGGTCATTTATGTTAGTCATTTTTAACTCTGTCACTTATTATCTAGTCATATTTGTTAACTGGTGACTAAATTAGTTGTTAATTTTAGTCTTTTATAGTTGGGTCAATCAAAATTGCTCATATTTAGTAGTAAATCACTATAAAAACATGTGGTGACTAGAATTTTTAGTCACCTAGTAGCTAATTCCTCATTTTGTACTAGTTTCATAGAGCCAGTCCTTTTTCATACTAAATGTGGCTTCCACACAGAGCTAGTCCTTTTTCATACTAGATGAGTCTTCACAGAGCTAGTCCTTTTTCATTCTGGGTGTGGCATCCACACAAAGCTAGTCCTTTTTCATACTAGATGTGTCTTCACAAAGCCAGTCCTTTTTCATACTAGGTGTGGCATCCACACAAAGATAGTCCTTTTTCATACTAGATGAGTCTTCACAGAGCCAGTCCTTTTTCATACTGGGTGTGGAATCCACACAGAGCTAGTCCTTTTTCATACTAGATGTGTCTTCATAGAGACAGTCCTTTTTTGTACTGGGTGTGGCATTCACATAGAGCTAGTCCTTTTTCATACTAGATGTGTCTTCACAGAGCCACTCCTTTTTCATACTAGGTGTGGCATCCATACAGAGCTATTCTTTTTTCATACTAGATGTGTCTTCACAGAGCCAACCCTTTTTCATGCTGGATGTGGAATCCACACATACAACTGACAATGGATGGAACCAATCCTCTCACCATGTCACAACTATTACATCTGACCATGGAAGGAACTAATCCTCTCACCATGTCGAAAGGGAACATCACTTACATCTAACCATGGAAGGAACCAATCCTCTTACCATGTCATAAGGGCACAACACTTACATCTGACCATGGAAGGAACCAATCCTCTCACCATGTCATAAGGGCACAACACAGACACATCACTTCCTCTTGGGAGGAATCTCGATCTGGAGAATACCAAGCTTCTCCCTGAAGTACTTAAACTTCACCCTAGCTAATGGCTTAGTCAACACATCATCTATTTGTTTGTCCATCACAACATACTGTAGCTTCACTGGTTCTCTCTGCACCATATCCCTGATATAGTGATACTTTATCTCGATATGCTTCGACTTGTCATGGAACACCGAGTTCTCTGACAACTTCACAAAAATCTGGTTGTCACATTATATACAAGTAGCATCTAACTGGAGATCAAATAAATCAGACAATAGCTTCCTCATCCATACTGCCTCACAACTAGCTGAACAAGCTACAACATATTCTACATCAGATGTACTCAGTGCCACATAGGATTGCTTCCTGCTAAACCAAGAGATCACACCTGGTCCCATACTAGAGCAGCACCCTGAAGTGATCTTCCTATCGATGGCACTTCCTACCCAATTTGAATCAACATAACCCTCCAGGTTAATCCTTTGATCAGTATTATACTTGAGCCCATAATCAACCGTACCCTTCAGGTACCTCAGAATATGCTTTGCAGTAATCAAGTGAACATGTCTCAGATCTGTCAAGAATTAGCTCAAGGTGTTCACAGTAAAGCAAATATCTGGTCTTGTGTTCGTCAGGTACATCAAGGACCCAATCATCTGATGATACATCATGGCATCAACCGACTATGATGAAGCATCACTCAATAGCTTTAGGTTCGATGCCATAGGTGTGGTTAATGCCTTGCATTCCATCATCCCAAATCTCTTCAGGATCTCTACTGCATACTTCCTTTGTCCAAGGAAGATTCCATCCACACTCTGCCACACCTCCATGCCTAGAAAATAATGCATCATACCCAAGTCCTTCATTTCGAACTTGGCAGAAAGATTCCTTTTCGTATCCACAATCAACCCATCCATACTATTACAAATACATCATCTACACATAGTAGGAGCATCACTGGGTTTCCATCTTCAACCTTGTAGTAAAGGCTAGAATCTGATTTACTCTTGGCAAAGCCCAAACTGGATAGGAAGCTATCAATTTTTCTGTACCATGTCCTGGGTGCCTGTTTCAATATGCACAGGGCTTTCTTCAGTCTACACACATGAGACTCCCAGTCATGTGTCTCAAAACTGAGTGGTTTCTCCACATACACTTCCTCTTCCACTACACCATTCAAGAAAGTAGTCTTGACATCCATCTGGTGTATCTTCCATTTCATCACTGTAGCCAAAGAAACTACTGATTTGATGGAAGTGTATCTGGCTACAGGTGCAAAATTTTCTTTATAATCTATTCCTTCTTTCTGGGAGAAACCACAAGCAACAAATCTTGCTTTATATTTTTCAATGCTACCATCTGCAGCATGCTTGATCTTGTAGATCCATTTGGAAGTTACAACAGACTTCCCTTTTGGTCTTGGGACAACATCCCAAACATCATTCTTCATGATCGATTGATACTCTTTGATCATAGCATCCTTCCATTCTTTTCATTCTGTCACTTCTTCATAATTGGAAGGTTCTTTATCGATGAAATCACATAATAAGGCTACATATCCAGATCAGGATCTGGTCCTCTTTCTTTCTCTATGATTCTCTTCTAAAGCTCCATATCTTTCAGCACATTGGATAGCTTCTTGTACCTAAGCAGGTTTCCTCTTGTGAGGATTCTTCTCATGAGGTGTATCTACAAGTTCTTGAGGTTCTTCAAATTCTCGATCTTCTTCTTGAGTTTCTTCGTTCATGGTTGTATCATGAATTTTGGGTGCTTCTGCTTCTTTAGGTTCTTCAGTAAGTCTCTTTTTGGATTTGTTGTAAGATGAGTCTTCATCAAATGTTACATCCCTGCTGATGTCGAGCTTCTTGAATCCTCGAAAGTATATTCTGTCATCCTTCGAGCTTTCAGAGCATCCCACAAATATACCCTTCTTTCCTGAAGGATCTAATTTTGTTCTCTTCTCTTTTGGAATGTGTATGTACATTGGATAGCTGAATATTATGAGATGCCTAACTTCTGGTTTCTTGCCAGAAAATACTTCTTCAGGTGTCTTGTTCTTGAGTACTCTATGTGGAGTACGGTTCTGTACATACACCATTGTTCTGGCAGCTTCTACCCATAGATGCATAGGAAGATCTTGATCATGAATCATTGCTCTTGCAGCTTCCATGATAGTTCTATTCTTCCTTTCTACAATCCCACTTTGTTGTGGATTATATGGAGTGGACAACTCCCTCTTAATCCCTGATTCTTTACATAACTCTTTGAATTCATTCGATGTGAATTCTCCACCATTATTTGATCTAAAAGTCTTGATATTGTTTTCAGTGTGGTTCTCGATCAAGACTTTGAATTCCTTGAACTTGATGAATACTTCATCTTTGTTCTTCATGAATTAAATCCATGTCTTCCTATAAAAGTCATCAATAAAAGAAACACAGTATACATACCCACTTAGAGAACTTGATG
The DNA here is from genome assembly GCA_001517045.1 of Pseudotsuga menziesii. Lineage (NCBI taxonomy): Eukaryota > Viridiplantae > Streptophyta > Pinopsida > Pinales > Pinaceae > Pseudotsuga > Pseudotsuga menziesii. Next base: position 76,041 of record LPNX010303471.1, read on the forward strand.
ACATTGGACCGCATACATCAGAGTGGATGATTTCCAAGGTTCCTTTTTCTTTGCTCTCGCTACTTGGAAATGTCTTCTTTGTGTTCTTTCCTTTTGCACATCCTTTGCAGACCCCATCATGTTTTTCTTGAATTTCTGGAAGACCTTCAATAGCTTTGCTTACAAGTGGTAGTGCCCTGTAATGCACATGTGCAAGCCTTCTATTCTGAAGTTCATTTGGTTCTATTGAGTCATGAACCAAAGCTTGTTCTGGTTGGCCCTTCAATTTGTATAGACCTCCTTCTTGTTCCCCAATCACTATTGCATCATCAAAAGTCTTTCTGTTTGGCCACATAAGAACTTGGCCATCTACGAAAGAAACCCTCATTCCTTTTGCATCTAATGCATATATGGATAGGAGGTTCTTCTTTAGTCCTTGTACAAACAATAAATTTTTCATCATCATAGACTTTCCAGAGTCTAGTTTATAGGAGGATTCACCACTACCTTTTATTGAATACTGGTAGTCATCCCCAAGTTTCACCTTATGAGGTGACTCATGTTCAGATAGTTTCACAAATGATTCTTTGAATCCCATCATGTTCTTGGAAGCACCATTATCTATGATACAATCATTACTTCCATGTGAAACAGTTACCGTGAGAGCGGAGATCAACACATATTATTCATCACTTGAAGAATCACTTTCTTGTATGATTCTCTGTGTGTAAGGTTCATCATCCTCTACAGCATGGGCATGATGTCTTCTCTTGTTTCCCCTCTTCTTCTTTGAGTTCCCTTTGTTAGGACAGTATTTGAATATGTGACCTTTCTCATCACATGTGTAGCATCTAACAGTAGCCCAATCTATTCTAGAGTGATAAGACTTACCTTTGGAGTGATGATGGTCCCTTTTGGTTTTCTTGGTGTGGGTTGTGAGAGCTTGATCTTCACTTCCCATCTTTTCTTCTTGAGTGCTATCCGAGCTTCTTCTTAAGAGCATTCACTACAACAAAAACTGGATTTAGCATCTAGACCATCTTTCAGTGTATTTTTCTTCATTTTTTAGACAAAATGGTGCAATTTCATGGGTTGGTGCTATTTTAGGTGTTTTTTGCATCCTTTTTCTAAATCTAGTGCAAATTGCGACATAATTTGCATCGGGTTTTACACTTGGTTATGCCCCAGGTTTTGCATCAGGTTTTGCGACAAGTTTTGAGCATTGTTTTGCACCTAATTGTGTGCCTAGTTTGTGAATCTACTCTTGTTGTGTCCTGTTTTATGTCGATGTTTGCCTCAACTTTTATGACCTTGTTTTCATCCCCTTTTGCATCCTTTTTTACATACACTTTTTCATCCACTTCTGCTTCTTTTTTTGCATCCCTTCGTGCACCAAGTTTTGCATCAAAGTTTACATCCTTTTTTGAGTCTAGTTTTGCATCTCATTTTGTTTCAGCCATTTTTGCATCCACTTTTAAATCCATTTTTTCATCCACTTTTGCACCCACATTTTCATCCCTTTCTGCATCACATTTTGAATCCATGTTTACGTATTTTTTTGCAACCACTTTTGCATCCACTTTTATCGTGTCCCAATTCCCAACCATTTTTTAGCCTACTTTTACACCCACTTTTGCTTTAACTTTTGCATCCACGTTTACATCTTTTTTTGCAACCAATTTTACATCAGTTATTGCATCCCTTTATGCATCCATTTTTGCATCCACTTTTGCATCGGGTTTTGAGTTGGGTGTTACGACTACTTTTGCATCCAATTTTTTATCCAATTTTACATCCATGCTTGTATCCACTTTTGCACCACTTTTTTCATTATGTTTTTCTTCGACAATTGCATCATTTTTTGCATCCAATTTTGCATCACCTTTTGCATCCATTTTTTGTGCACCCCATTATGCACCTACTTTTGGTGCATCTTTTTTGCATCCATGTTTTTATCCACTTTTGCATCCATTTTTACACCCAGATGTTGAAGATAACAATGAGGATAATGATTATGATATTGAGGATGGATACGATGATGAAGATAATGTTGTCAATAATGAGGAGAACGATGACAATGATGATGATGAGGATAATGACAATGACGACATTAACAATGATTATGATGGCAATGAAATGAATGATGATGATGGTGATGATGACAATGACAATGATGATAAATACAATGAGAGTGATGATGTTGATCATCTTAAAAAATAAGTTGTTATTTGTCATGCATAGATTGTATGTGTCCTCCATGACCCTTTTCCACTAATCACATATTTTGGGTAGATGTTATTTCTTATGCCAAAGGTAATTATGAATAACTGATGAAAATGTCAATAATCACGATGATGATGATGTCAAGTACAATGGTGATGATGATGACATGAATGATTATTATGCCGATGAAGATGACTATTGTGATAATCATGGTGACAATGACAAATATGACGACGACGATGATGATGATCATAATTTCCATCATCGTCATCAACAAAAACATCATCACTATTAATGTCATCTAGTTCATCATCGTCATCATTTAAAGCATATGGGATATGTTTACCATTTAAAGCATGCATAACAAGTGGGATACGGTTACAATTTTAAGCATGCATAACTTATAACTATGATTGAGCACATTTTAATCTTGGATCTTGTAGTGAAACTGGGTTTATTTACCTCTACCAACACTTTCTTATAAGGATCATCATCATCATCATCATTTCTCATGTTATTCTGATTGTCATCGTAATTGTCATTGTCATCATTACTATCATCATCGTCATCGCCATATAATCACATCATTGTCAACTTCATTGTCATTTCCATCATTTCCATCATCATCATCATCATTTTCATTGTCATCATCAACAACAACATTGTCATCATAATTATCATATAATCACATAATTGTGAATGTCATTATCATCAAATCAATTACATTTATATTCTCCTTATGCTAGGTTGTATAGGTGCAAAACTAGGTGGTTTATATCATTATTGTCAACTTCATCATCATTTCCATCGACTTCATCATCATTATCTATATCATCATTCATCTCATCATCATCATCATCATTTTCATCATTCTCATTGTCGTCATCAACAACAACATTGTCATTGTCATCATATAATCACCTCATTGTGAATGTCATTATCATAAAATCAATTACATTTATTGTGTCCACTTTAGCACCCGAAATCAGTTAGATTTATATTCTCCTTATGTTAGGTTGTCTAGGTGCAAAACTAGGTGGAGGAATGAAAATTATTGAAACTCTTTGAAATCATTTCTCATGGATTTCTTAGAAGTTTGGATTTGTTAAGGATTGAAATATATTCATTCACATATGCTATTGTTTTATATTATATTTCATAGAATCCATAATGATGAAAATTCATATGGTTAAGATTTGAGAAACCTATAGTTAAAGGGTGATGAAATGTTTTTTTCTTTGAAATCCATTTTTCCATTTGAAATTTCTACATTACTCACTTGGAAAATTACTTATGGAGCGATTGTGGGTTTCCCATGGGTTGTGGCTGATGTAGGCCAGTGTCACATGACCTCAAGAGTCGAGACAAACTTGAAAGATGCTCAAGTTCAAGAAAGGATTGGGTAGGTTGTATGGATGTGACACTTAGTATCTAGGAATAGCCATGACCCTTACTATCTCATGACATGTATAGACCCTTCCATATTTAGTATTTAGGATATCCAAACATTCATTTCCCAAGTTGTACAAATACTTTACCTGTATTTAATTTTTTTTTACAATTATTATCACATAAATAACCACATGTTCAAGAACAGTAATAAGGATAAATTAACTAACCCTTTACTATGAGTTTTTTTTCCTTCTAATTCAAAAAAATATTTTCACATAAGTCACCATATATTTAACAATTTTAGCAACAATAAAATAACTTACACTTACAATGAATTATTTTCCTTTTTCCTTGTATTAAAAAAAACTAATCAATATAAAACAACTCAAAATTCTTTCTTAAACACTCCACTCCAATAATATAGTAAAAATAATAAAAACATTTAGATCTCTTCAACATTAACCCTAAACAATTACATTTAACATAGATAAAACTTATAAATAATATTGTTTTTAATGTAAATAAAAAAAACATTACTTCAACGTAAAGCATTACCACTTGATCCTTATTAATTAATCATATTACACTCTCAGGATTAAAGCAATCTTACATAGTGGTGGCACACATGTTTATAAATATTACAAGTAGCCATCTCTATGTTGGACTACGAAAAAATGTAATTCAATATAATTTAAAACTTAATATATGTTATAGATTTTAGTTTAGATATATATAAAACATGAAAAATCTAAGATTTATGTAATAAACTTAAATGTAAGTAAAAAAATGACGCTAAAGTGGGAAATATATTCCTGACAAGTCCCTAGAAGAGGGACCCCTTTTAATCCAATGTTGAAAACACAACCTCCAAAAGCTTGCACTTCCAAGACAAGTCTAGAAAGTTGGTTTAAATCAAGGGTGTAAGGCTTGACCTACTTGAGTATCCACAAATAAAGCAACAAAGGTGGGCACCACTTCCACATGCAATGTAAATAATGCACGCTTCTTAATGAAGAACATAATTTAAAATATAAACTTTATAAAATTTGGCATTAATTCCAAACAATTCCATTTACGAATATAGTTTCAAAACCATCGATACCAGTAGCAACCAAAAATATTAATATTCAAAATTCGTCGTCATTGTTGTTCAAGGAAAACCCTTTGAAAACTCCATCACACCAAAAATTCCATGGAGATGGGAGAAGGAATTGCATATTTTGAATCTTCTCAACCAATGATGCTCTGTAGAAGAATCCATTACTTATTGCAAGATTTTAGAGATTTTCATCAAGGCGATACCATTGGCAGAAGGAAAACGCGTCCATGGTCACATGATAAAAATTGGGTTCTAACCTGATGTTTGTTTGGCTGCTAAGATTGTTAGCATGTATGACAAGTTTGGTTGTATTGAGGATGCATGCCAAATGTTTGACAAAATGCATGCACACAATTTGGTTTCATGGAATCCTATGATAGCAGGATATGTGCAACATTGTTATGGCGGAAAATATTGGGTACTCTTTTTCTTGATGATGGAAGAGGGAAAAAGGATGAATCAGTTTACCATTGTCAACATTATATGGGCATGTGTGAGCTTGAAATTGGGGAAACAGGTGCATTCCTACTACTTTAAAACTATATTTGATATAATTTATCTATTTGTTGTGGGATTATTGCTATGTATGCAAAATGCAGAGATTTACAGAGTGCCCAAGAGATGTTACAGAATGCATGAACCAAATGTCGCTATCAGGGAATGAAATGATACCTAGTTATGTGAGGCATTGGTTTTCATAACTGGCGTTTAATATCTTTAGACAAATGAAACCAATGATTTACAGAGTGCCCAACAGATGTTACAGAATGCAGGAACCAAATTTCCCTATCAGGAAATGCAATGATACCCAAGTATGTAAAGCATAGGTTTGTGTAACAAGCGTTTAAAATCTTTAGACAAATGCAACAAATGGGATTGAAACCAAACCAAGTTTCCTTTTTAGTGTTATAGATGCTTGCATTGGGATGACCTCATTGGAAATATATGGCAAGCAAATCCACGCCCACATTTTGAGAAGAGGATTTGAATCTAAAATTGTTGTGGGAAATTCCATTGTTGACAAGTATACTAAATGTCAGAATATGGAGTATGCACACCATTTGTTTGATAAAATGCATGAACGAGATATAGTTTCTTGGATCAATATGACTGTAGACTATGGTAGGTTTGGGAGAGGCAGGGATGCGATAGAGGTATTTCAAAAAATGCAGCAGGATGGTATGAAGAAAAATCATATTAATTTTGTTGGGGTTCTTATTGCTTGCAGCCACGCAAGCCTAGTTGACGAAGTTTTGCATTACTTTGATTTTATGAGACACCATCATTACATTACACCACAGGCAAAGCATTATTCTTACATGATGTATCTACTTGGTCATGCTGGGCACCTTGATAAGGCACTTGATGTGGTAAGAACGATGCCATTTGAACTAGATGTTGCTTTGCTCGGTTCTTGTAGAGTGTATTCCAACATTGAAATAGGAAAAATTGTAGTTGAACTAGTTTTTAAGCTCGACCCTCAATGTGTTGGAAATAACATCGTACTGTCAAACATCTATGCTATTGCAAGTAGGTGGGAATGTGTAGACAAGGTAAGAACAATGATGAAAAATAAAATGGTGAAAAGAAGCCATGGTACAACTAGATTGAGGTCAATACCAAAGTGCATCCATTTCATGTAGGAGATCGAACACACCCACAAACAGAGTTGATCTATGCAATGCTGGGTAGCTTGGCTCTGCAAATGCAAGAAACGGGTTATGAACACTATGAAATTTGTTTAATTCTCATTTGTACTGCAGAAAGATAGGGATCATTATGAGGTTATTCCCCGAAATAGTAAACTCGTATACCAGCAAAGTGGATAGTTGATTGACACCACCAAAGCGAGTGTAGACTCATGGTGGATATTTGTAATGAGCATGTCAAAAAGATATATGTTGGAAAGGTATTTCAACATAAACTAGATTAATCAACAATTCCATGACAGTGTTTTAATTTTCAGCATAAGTTCTTCTTTATATTTTTAATGGCATTGATAAATGTAGTCTTAGCTTTTGAATCATATCTAGCAGGATCTATGTTTTCAATCATGTTATTTTCTAACATGCTCATTTTTCTTGTTGTGGGTGTAGAAAAAGAGGGGTCCATTCCAAGATTATAGCTTCTGTGTTAGAGGGGCTACATCTGCAGCTAGAAAACTTACTATATATAATATAAGATCAAGATATGAAGGTAATCTATCAAGTTCTTTGAAGAGATTTAATATTTTTTTGGAAAGATAAATATCAGGGTTTAGTTCAATGCATTAATAGAACTTATTTGTGAATTTATTCATTTATATTTTTGATGCACTCAGTTAGGGTATGTCGCAACTCTAAATGATTATCCATCTATATAGAATTTTTGATGGGATTTTAGTTGCACAAACACTATGATCAAGGTTTAGAATTTTTGTATGGAGGTTTCCACAATAGTCACGTTGTAGAAAATTTATGGGGTTAAACTCTGTTGAATTTTAAAACTTCTTGATGTTTCTAATGGACACTCCATGGTCCACTCATCATTAGGGAATTCAAATTAAGCTTTGATATTTTAAGCATTTCATCACTCCTCCTATTAAATAATAATTTGAATCATATTTTAGTATTTTTTTCAAAACGGTTAACCTACTTGTCCCCTATTTATTTCCTCTATAGGATCACTCGAGAGTTGGTTCTATCTATCAAAGATTTATTTGAATCCTTGATGATGGGTGGAGTGTCCCATATTGTCCTATTTTTAGGTGGTTGTTGATCACATATTGTTCGATTTTGAGGCATTTGTTGACCATATGCACTAGCTAGTGAAGAAAAGTGCACTACTTGGAGTTATTCTTGACTTTCTAAAATCATATTTATCTAGTAAAAAGAGCACTCTACACGGAATATATTTTTGGTATCGTGTTTGTCCAAGGAAACTCCTCTTTATCCAATCATAGAGGGTGCACTAGTTTGGGAGCATCTTTTCCAATTTAACTCATCTTTATCCATTCAAAAAGACCTAGTTGTTGATAGTCTTGTTTTTGGCATGCTTTATCTTTATTTTGGAAGCAAAAGGAGGGTGCACTTGTTGATGGAATGAATTGAGTTTCTTTTTATGCATGCTTTATATCCATGTTATCTCAAGTAGGATGCACCACTTAGGTTATGATTGGGATGATTTTATCCTCTTTTAGTCATCTTTAATCAACACTTGATAGTTAGGAGGAGGGAATATTTTTAGGTTTCCCACATTATGTTCATGTTTTGAGGGAATATTTTTAGGTTTCCCTGTACAAATAAGTAGTTGATGGATGCGTTTTGTGGCTTTCTAATTATGCTTGGATCTATTTTTAATTAGCTTAAGGGAGGTGCCATTATGAGTGGTATTATCAGTATGTTTTATCTCCTTAACTAAGAGTGAAAGGCACAAATATGGATTGATAAAAGAAGAATAGGGTTCACTATCTATCAAATTTTTATCCGAATCCTGTCACATAATGTCCCCAATTTTGGGTTCTATTGCTCTGCAAGTGGATATGAATGTTGGGGTAATTTGATGTTACTAGTGAGCTCATAGTGTTAAGAGGAGTTTAGAGGATCACTCTTGCCCTGTCAGTTTTTGATTTTGATGCAATTTGACCATTCCCTTAATTTGGGAGTAATATTTAACATAATTTAATTAAATTCTCTAAGGTTGCTATTTTATCTAAATTATCTAAGGGGCCTCCTTAGTGTAATAGCTGGTTGGAATTGGGATGGAAAGCTTTAAATGTTGGGATGATGAAAAGTGACTTCCATTTCTCGGAAATGCTTTAAAGCAAATAAATCACTTTTTGGAGTAAAAAGGTTAATAAATTAATAAAGTGAATTTTGAGGGAAGAAAGAATTATAAAATCACTTTTTGATTAATTATTGAGCGGGAAACGTGAAAAGGGGATAAAAGAGAAATTGGAGTTCATTATTTCATGATTCATGACTTATTTTCAAAAAAAATTGATTAATTATTGAGCGGGGTGAAAAGGGGATAAAAGAGAAATTGGAGTTCATTCTCTCATGATTCATGACTTATTTTCAAAAAAAGAATTTTTGAGAGTTCTGGTGGCTTTTGGCGAGAGTTCTGGTGAATTTTGGAGAGATATTTCATTGTACTTCATTGCAGTGAGAGTGAAACATGCACACTTGCATACTTACCAAAGATTCTCAAAGTTATTGGTGATTTTGTGGAGGGTGCACTTGCACGTGGGAATTTTCAGCTTCATATATCTCGTGACCACCTTTAGCTCTGATGAAAAAGGGTTGATTTACTTTACCTTTGCTGAGTATACTGTCATAAATGAAGGTGCTACATTTGGTAGGAAATGTGGGGCTGTTGTTGTGAAAAAGTTTGCTTTCCTTGGGAGGGCGATTTGGAGAAAGAAAAACAGAAAACCATCTTCTAGAGAGAATGAAGCTGCCTAGAAGGATGTGGACGTTTTCAGCTTCATATATCTCATGACCACCTATAGCCATGATGAAAAGGGTCAATTTAATTTACCTTTTCTGAGTATACTATCATAAATGAAGGCGCTACACTTGGTAGGAAATGTGGGGCTGTTGTGAAAGAGGGTGCTTGGGAGGGCGATTTGGAGAAAGAACATGGGAAAGGAATTTTCTAGAGAGAAGGAAGCTGATGTTCATCGCTATGTTATGATTGTGGGAGGACTGTTTGCACTGCCCACATCACCACATAGTCCAGTTGTGACTTTGGAGAGCTGTTCACTAGCAAAAAAATTCTTTAATCTAAATACAACCTACAGGTCAGGGAAACAGTGATATTCAGATTTGATTTGATGTGAATAAATTGTTGTTACTTGCTAATGTATTTTCATGTTATCCAAATAAGAAATACTTGACATATTTTCCCTTGATGTTAATGCAAAATATCTTATATTCGTGTTCAATTTTTTCTCTGTGGATAACCATTGTATTGAAATTTGAGAGCTCAAACTTGTAAACAAATACCTAACTCTATCTTCAAACATATCAGCAGTAAAATAAGTAGAAAATCAGTCCATATTTGGATAGGGACATTTCAGTGGTGGGAACTATTTCCAAAATATTTGAAGAAAGTTCTGAAGGTCTCAACATAACAGTAGTAAACTCCATTACATGTCAGTAGTCTAGTGAAGGGATACTACATTAGTCCACATGTCAGTTTCTGTTTGGATGCTGCTGAGGTAGCATTGTGTGGGTATTTTCACTTTCACCTTGATCTCCAACAAGTTATCTCACTCGTGATGTAATTCAAAATTTTGAGACTCAATGATTGAATTTACTTTCAAGTTAGCAACAGTTGCATCTGTCAGCCATTTATTGATATCTTAATCCATTAGTTCCTTCTTGCTGTTATATTTCTTTGCAAAATCTTTATATATTATTGAAATCATAGAATGAAGAGTATTTTTGTTTAATAATTGAGCCTCCTTCCTCAATAGAGCTTCCTGATGTGATACGCTCTCATACATTTCAGTCATTAGATTGATTCTCTTCTCAATATGGTCACAATTAGTTACTATTTCTATCAACAATTTTATTTTTCAATTCCAAGCTTTCTGCATTCTGATCAAGTGCATATCAACGTGTAATCAATATCATTGGGCATGTCTTATTGGTGCTCCAATTCCAACAATGGCTTCTGAACATAATTTAACATAATTTGCTTCAAAGGTAGTATGACCCTGTAGTTTCAAGACCAATTACCTCTGTCATTTCAATACTTATAACCAAGTTCTGAGACCTTTAAGTTAAATGCCAAGCATGTTTAAGCAACTTATCTTTTTTATTGAGGTTGTCCATAATTACTCTTCCACATGCTCCACGAGGCTATTCTATCCAGTTAGGTTTTATTTTTATTTTTATTTTTTTCCAATTGGTTGCGGAGCAGGTTTTGAAGGGACGTTGGGTGAGGTGGGACATATATACAAAAGGTCTGACAATAATAATTTTGAATTCTTTGAACTTAGCTTCCTGGGTTTCAAATTATTTTTTAAAGTTTTCAGCTAATGCAATCCATTTTTCCTCTTGTTTTGACAAGATGCGTGGTTGCCTCATTTAACTTGACTACATCTATGGCATGATATCTCCATTTTCTTCCTGTCCTTCCCCTGGGATCAGGTTAATCTTAGTACTAATGGTGTTTTTTATCATCTTATTTAAAATCATGGAGATTCAGCAACTAATCATCAAATGTTGGTTGTGAGGTTTTGTGCTTTCTTTTAATTTTTATGCCTAGTTTACAATGGTGTCCACTTGAAACATGGAGAAGTTTTAAACATGAACATAGTTTAAGTCCAAAAAATTTCTACAATTATGATCAAGTCCATGTCAACTTGAACAATATGTTTAATGGTTCAGGAAAATTATGTCAGAAGTAAATGTTATGAATGGTGACATTCCTTATGACATATCTTAGCACAAGAATAGTAACATACTACATTCAGGAATCAAGAGATAGGTCAACAAGTTCTTATCTTATTATGTATGATGAACTTGAAACAATCTGTCAACTTACTGATGCCCTTGGGACAATCCAACTAGTTCCATAATGCCTTGGCACCACAATTCTTCCAAGTCAATAATAGGGCATTCCTTCTTAGGAGGAAAGTCTCCAGACTAGTGCATCTTATAAAAACATTATCTGTTTCTTAAAAAATCCACTAGGTCATATTTCACTATGTCCATTTCTTAGTGAGCTTGACGGGCTAGATTTTTAATAAAATCATCCCAATCTAGTGGGTAACTGACCCAATCAACGAATAGGACTGTTGAGAAATACTATGGTAGTTACTAGCATGGCATCTGAAAATAGTGTAGTCAAAGTGGCAGTAATATTTTATCATTCTGTGATAATATGATGGCACTCTATTGAATAGATGACAAGATCACTATTATGGAATCAAGTGTAATTGTGGTCTAACTGAAAATAAAAGGCTGAAGGTTGATGTAGACAATTGATATTTCTTCAAAAAGTTTAGAAATGTACCTTAAGCTACCCACGTGGGAATGTGGTAAAAAGAACCTCAACTAAAGGTATAAAAACCCAACCCTAATGTTCCTTCCTTGCATGGATAGATGAGCTAATTAAAGTGTGTCTCTCCTAGAGATGATATAAGGCATGCAAGCATACATCCTCATAAGGATACTTGTATGCCTATAAAATAGAATTGATAATGGTGGTTTAAAAGTCTTTAGTAAATATATAGCACATTGGAGACGAATATTTTGTTCAGAGTTGACTATAAAATGAAAATGAGAGCTCATTCTCTCATTCTTTTCTATTTTTAATTTGTAAAAATGAGCTATTCCATGCTATTTGAGCTAACAAAGTTACCACTCTTTTATTATTGCACAAGTGCTATCCTGTACGAGCCTTTCATTTATGGGTTTACATTCCATGTAGCAGCACTTTAACTTAGCCCACGGATCTTGTAGCAGTTAGAGATTTATATTATTCATTGGAAAAAGAATAAAAGGAAGATCGTATCATCCTGTGAGTGGCCGAAAATTGTCTGAATATTATCCACAATGCTGGGGCATTGAATGAGATCCTTTTTCTGCCATAAATCTGCCTTGTGAAGAGATAATCAATACTAGTGTTAAACAGCTAATTCAAGGGACTTTTCCATCATTTCCAGGCATGTTATCTATGTTTATTATTTATTAAATGAAATTACAGATCTAAATTCTTATTGAAATTTGATTTAAGGAATGCTTTTACTACTATTATGCAACAAATGTATGTTTGATAATGTTACACTATTCCACTTGAAAATGCATCTTTGAAATAATTAGTCCAAGTTGTAGACACTTTTTTCAAGGGACTGAAATAATTGATAGTAAGCCACAACTAGCATCATCTCAAATATTTGATGAAATATATGAAGTAGAAGTGACATCACAACTCCCCTTCCAAACACAACTAGAAGTAGCCAATATATAGGAGATGTTGAAATGGAAGGGTAGCAATGAGTTTGAGTTTCATGAGTAGGCGAGTGCATCCTTCCAAAAATTTAGATCATTATTAAAACGCTATATATACAAAGTAACTAATGATAAAGATAGAGTCATGAGGAAAATGGGGTCATAGGTTAGTGAAAACTAAATATAGTATAACAATGCGAGTATAAATTTTACATGCAGAGTTAATAGTTGTAAATGTTGATAATTTGGCATCCTAAGTGCACTCTTCTTGTTTCATGTGGTTTCTAATACAGAACAACTTGACAATAATTAAAAACTTGATGAAGTGATGGAATGCCCCTTCAGAATCCCTTGATGGAACAATCGTTACTAAGATGGGAAACCCCTCAACTTCATCTACCTCCTTGTGGCCTTATCAATTGTAGAAATCAGTATGATGTTTTTCCCTGTTGACATCTTACTAATTTTTAGATTATAAATAATGCACATAATATAAATCCTCTTTGTTGGTGTTGACATGTTACTAATTTTTATATTATAAATAATGCACATAATATAAATCCTCTATGTTGGTGGTTATTGTTAAAATATTCATTAGATCATATATGATGCACATAGTAGGCATCTTCTTTTAGTAACCATTCATGAGTGCTTCTCTTACCATCCCATTGATGAACAAAATCACGTCATCAATGAATAACATTTATGTAGCAACAAACACATCCTCAATTGGATTCTACAACTATTTCTTAAACACATCCCTTATTTGCCCTTCTAAAGTTTATGTTATTAGGTATGCATCAATAGATTAACTTGTTCTCTAAGACCCTTTTGTGGACCACTTTAATAGATTACGTAATTGTTTAGGATATTTTGTTGCTTGATCACGGTAGATTTTTATGCTTATTAGTGTGTTTGGAAAAATAAATTGGATTTTAAGCATGACTGTCTTTGGATCTTATTGTCTTTTATTATAGTTACAAATGATGAAATCTGCATGTTAATATTGCTCTTCCCGATTCTTAAAGGGTTATAGCTCAATGGAAGAGAACCTTCCTTACAAGCATGAGGATGGTGGTTCGATTCTCCCATGCCCTAATGATATTGCAATGTATTTATAAAGGTAAAAATGTAGTAGTTCAAGATGGATGCAATATTAGAAGCAACATTAAATGTAAAATAGGATGTAAAAGTGGATGTCACACCCAAAAAAAAAGTGGATGCAAAAGTGAACGTTATGTCAGATGCAAATGTGGGCATAAAAATGCATGTCACACTAAACACAAAATTGGATGCAAAAAGAGACTCAACACTAGACACAATTAATGACTCAAAACTAGACGAAATACTAGGCCCAAAACTAAACACAACAGTAGATGCAAAAGTGGACTCCTAACTAGACATAAATTGAACATTAAATTAAGCACAAAATATGGTATATCGATGGACATAAAACTAGGCATAACACCAAGTGAAAATCTAGAAGCAACACTCGACACAAATAAAAACTTAAAATGAGACACAATATTGGATGCAAGATGAGACGAAACATTGGATGCAAAACTAGACGTAATATTGAATACAAGATGGGATGCAACATTGGACAAAAAACTAGATGCAATATTAGATACAAGCATGGGTGCAAAACTAGGCACAACACTAGGTGCAACATTGTGTTCAAACATAGATGCAAAAAAGGATATCAACCACGATGCAACACTAGGTGCAAACCTAGATGCAAAATACCTTGTAAAACAAGATGAAACATTAGGCACAAACATGGATACAAAAAGACCTTAAACAAGATGAAAAATTAGATGCAAAATGGGATGCAACATTATAAGTAAAATTGGATGCAAAACTAGACGCAATATTGGGCCCAAAATTGGATGCAAACCTAGATGCAACACTAGATGCAGAATTGGACACATAATTTGATGAAAAACATGGTGCAAAATTGGGTGCAAGACTCGATGCAAAACTAGGAGAAAAATAAGATGCAACATTAAATGCAAAACTAAGCGTCAAACTGGGTGCAAACAAGGATGTAACAAAGGACGCAAAAAAATATGCAATACAAGATGCAAAATTGGGCACAAATAAGGGCATAACAAAAGATGCAAAAAATTGGGCACAAAAATGGACACAAAAATGGATGCTAAAAAGGATGGAAAAAAATATGCAATAGACGGTGTTTTACAAAATTGTACAATAGCACCAGGTTTAGCACCGGATTGTTCACCAAAATCGAGAAAAAATTACACTAAAATCTGGCGCTAAATGTAGTTTTTGTTGTAGTGATTCTTCCCATAGTTTGCTGAACTTGACTAACTTCTTTATGGCATAGATCCCTTGAATGAAAGAGTCCCATGATCTAGGGAGACCATTCAAGGTGGTCATCACAATCTCTGCATTCTCCACTTCTTCATCTACTGCTTCCAGTTGTTCCTTGATCTGAGATACCCTTGTAAAGTAAGACTAGATGGTCTGAGCATTCCAGATCTTTACATTCTTCAGTTGGTTTCTTAGAGTCACCTTCCTATTTATGTTCTTCCCTTCTAACAATTTGGTTAGGGAATCAAACATAGATTTAGGTTTATTTAGGGAAGACACTTTTGGTATGAGGTGATCCTTGATTGAATCAACAATAATCCTCTTTGCCATAACCAACTTTTTCTTATGTAAGGCCTTAGCCTCATCTCCCTCTGGAATTGGAACCTCCTCACTGATATAGGAGTCCAACTCATTTTCTTCTAGGACCAGGGAGATCCTATACTTCCAAGCTCGGAAGTTATCAGCTCCCTCAAGATATTCATCAAGCTTGGTATGATGAGACATATTAACTAAGAACCTCAAATGAAAATACAAAAGATTTAGATCTTACAAGGTCAAGATGTCAGATCTGGATTTGGAGCTGAAATTCTGCAGTGTTGGTTCAGGAGCAAATTAAGGTTTTTCTTTTCCAGAGTTCTGTCCATCCAAATTCTTTGATATTGATCTCTAAACTTTGATTTTGAGGAGGATATCATTCTAATCCTAGGCTCACTAAAAAATTCAAATTCTGTGGAAAGCCCTAATTTTCGACAGCAGTGTCGGGTCCAAAACTGAAAAACCTCAGAATTGGATTATGCTTCAACATAAAGATGCACCCTAGGGAGGAGAGTTATTCCAACTTTATTTTGCTGAAAATTTGTGGAGAGAGATCCACAAAGTAGGAAGCCCTAGTTCCCGTAGCTGCATAGTGTCTTCTTCTCAAGTTAGCTCTAATACCATGTTAGATTTTTATCATTAAGCTAGCAATACATTAGGATCTTTAACTGAGAGAATAAAAAGCACAACAATCAAACAAAAGAGACAATGAACACAGTGTTTATCCTCGAGGAAACCATAAATGGAGAAAAACCCACAACTTCCTCAGAGATATAATCAACACCAAAAGTAAAACCCCAAAACAGTAAGATGATCTCCCGACAACAATAACCTCTTTCTTCCTTGTCCCAGTGTCTTCTTCTTCCTCAATTATGCACTACAACTGAGTGTGAGTGAGTGGGTGATAAATAGAGAGGCTAGCTCTCTATTTATACTAATTCCCGACTTGACTAAACCCAGCTAGGGCCAACTTCTGTAGGAGATTCTAATAACCCTAGTGCCCCGGAACTGCGGGGACTTTAACCCTTGACCAATAGGAGGGTTACCCACAATGACTTGACATGACTTGTTTACATTATAGAACCTCTCGATAGGAACATCAAGGCATGACATGACTCAAATAAATTACAAATACATCCCAAAATAAACATCAGGTTAGAATACATAAGAAATACAAGTGAATACATTCCGAAATTACAATTACATCAACACTGCAGGGTGTTGACAGAGTGGGAACCCCTGTCGATGAAGCTTTGTTGGTGGCTTTGCAAACAATCAGTCATATTTGAGTCAGTCCCATTACTTCAAATCAACTATTTTTCTGAGTTTCATGTCACTGATGTGGGAATAATCATGGCCCTCCTGTTACAAGTCTATTTGTGTCGACTTCAAATCATTATCCAGGAATTAGACCTAGAAACCTAAAAAGTACCTTGAATCCTGCATGCCTCAATGATAGGTTTTCTCATTTTCAATGGTAGGTTTTCATCAATGACCTCTGATTAGAAAATTCTATCAAGTGTTCGAACTAAAAACATTTATTTTCACTTGAGAGAATGTACTTAGATACCTTGGGGATCATTGAAATCAATGGTGATTTCCCTCGCAGTTGTTAATAGTTTACATCATTGACTGGTAATCAAGTGGTTTCTACAATGTTCAACGTCAAGACATTGTAATCACATGGTTATATTCATATCGTTTAGGGATCAGAATGAAGACCATGGATGGTTAGGATTTCCAATCATCATTTCCTATGCTCATGTTGCGTTTGTAGATCATTTAGAGTCATGACACGGATCCACATTGTATGTTTGGTGGCTGTGGTCTATATCTATGGTTAAGAGACATGGATATACTTTGTATGTTCTGTAGCTATGTCCTACCTCCTATAGCAGTTATTCATGGATCTATAGTGTATCATTGGTAGCGATGACATGGTCATCATCATAGATCTGCAGTGTATTGGTCCACAACTGTGATTGATTTGGATAAAGTCATTTACTGGTCTTGTATGAGTTTGTCTCTCTTTACCTCTATATCAGACGGAAAACTTGCAAACTATTTAACCTATCACTTCCTTCTAGCTTCATACTTTTGGGGGCATTCTTTTGCACCTAGAAATCTCACATTGCTTCTAAGCCTTCAGGATAATTTCACATTGCCTTTCAACCTCCAAGCAAGCCTGGCTTGAGTCACCTTGGTCACTTTTTTCCCATACCTAGAAGGGACGACGTATTCATTTTTTTTACATAGAGCATCGACAGCACCTGTCTCAGTGGACCCATAAGTACTGTTGTCTCCTTTCTTTGGAAAAAACCCTAGATCGATTCCTTTTTCATTTTTTCTAATATCGTTAGTGGTTAGAAAATAAGAAAAAGAAGTTTCTGGAAGCTTCCATACTGAAGCCTCCATGGGGTTAGTTCCTATATGCTTGGGAGAGGTGGCATTCTCCTCCCTCACCTATAGGAATCTCATTCTATCCTTTTTCCAAGTCATATCTTGAGTTGTAGGCCTATAAATGAAGCCTTCATGATGAGAGTGGGGGAGACCAGGAAAAGAACCCTTATGTTGTTAATTTGAAGTTTGAATTAGAGAAAAAGTGGGTTTAGCTTATGGTTGGATAGGTCTTCATAATTATCAGAAGATTGTAGACATTCTTGTTGAGATCAAAGCGATCAACATCAAGGATTTTTTGTTGTACTTATTTCTCATCCATAATTAATACAAATACATTCCCCTTTCCTATATTTGATGTATTCATTTTAATAATATATTATTAGATTCCTTGATCACTAATATGAATAGTCAATCTATCAAGATGCTCTCATATTGTTTGTTGTCTTTTGATTTTCCTTGCAGGTACTGATCCATTGAAGGGAATTTTGGAGAAAGAACAAGACATCCAAGGTTGAGGTATATTGTATTTCGTGTTAGTTAATTTGATTGTTTAAGGGAAGGATATGTTGCTATGTATTTTTGTTTTGTATTTGTGATTTAATTTATAGAGGAACAAGTATTGTTCACACTAATTTAGAATTTCTAACAACAGGAGTGGTCCTATCCTGTGTGGTATGGATGCTCTATGATGAGTTCTCATGGATGTCGTAGTATAAAAATCACTTAGGAGTGGTCCTAACCTGTGTGGTATGGATTTTCTACATTGGGACGACATTTTGAATGCGGTTGAGATCTGCTCTGTAGACAATACTCTTATATGGTAGATTATACCTACGTGTGAGTGTATATACTGTAGTATAACACTCACTTGCGAGTGGTCCTAACCTGTGTGGTATGGATGGTATATGATGAGTCCTCATAGATGATAGGGCTGACACTAGGTGTGGTAGAGATCTACATGTAGTTGTAGATGATTTAGCTAATTGATTTCATGGATCATGCTAATGGAGGATTGCATTGTCCTTGAAATTATTTCCTAAATTGATAGGGATTGATCATCCTGCAAATAGATCACGTGTATTGCAGGTAGCATGGAGACAAAGGATCAAGTAGATTGAAGTACAACATTAAAGGGTCAAGTAGATCGAAGTGCAGCTGTAGAGGATCAAGATGGATAGAAGTCCTACTGCAAAGGATTGAAAGGATTGAGGTGATATTGTAAAAGGATCAAATTGTTGTTACAAGGGATCGAGAAGATCAAAGTTCTACTGTAAAGGATTGAGAAGATCAAAGTGTTGTTGCAAAGGATCAAGAAGATTGAAGTGATGCTGCAAAGGATCGAGAAGATCAAAGTTCCTCTACAAAGGATCTAGAAGATTGAAGTTCTTCTATGAAGGATTGAAAGATCGAAGTGTTACTACAAAAGGATCAAGTGATCATGTGATACAGAAGATGAAGAGTAACTATTCTTGTTACTAATTGTGAAAACTTCTTGTGACGTATAGATGTATAGTCTCAATGATGTTGTAGATATTATCTCTCTGGTCTCCTATAGTCTATGATGATGTTGTTAGTAGAATAAACTTCTCGTTAAGGGGGAGTGTTGAATATTGTAACTTCAAAGGATATTCTAAATTTATTTTACTGATGTAACCCAAGGGAGATGTTGTTATTCCTCCGACGGGGTGTTACTATTGTATTTAGTCATCATAGAGTCATTATGTAAAGCCTCCATTGTAAGTCAGGGAAATCGTACCCTAATGAATATAATATAATATTGTATTGAGTCTTCTGAAGTGAAGTCAACCTACTTAGTTACGTGGGGCCGACTTGTTAGGTTAAATGTCAAGTAACGAGAAGAGTATAAATATAGGAGATTTGTTTCTCATTTGAACACACACTCACTTGTGCACAACACATAGGAGATAGAGAGAGATATCGAGAGAGATCTGCTGGAGGAGGCGCACATGTTTGGGTCCTTGTCTTTTACCTTTTATACATCTTATACAGAGGAATTTTTGTTGGGTTGTCTTCACCATGAGGGTTTCCCAGGATAAATTTTTGTGTTGTTTTATGTGGTTGTGCTTGTCTATATTTCAATGATATTTTGCTTATGGTTATGTTGTTATGTTGTTAAATGTTATAATATCTGATATAACCATTAAAAATTAAGATAGATCATCATAGTCGTGCTTCAACTATGCAATTACGACCCCAATCCTCTCTGATTTTGATTCCGCATCTAAGTCCTAAGTGTTTTCTAGCACTTGATGACAAGCAACCGAAACGGAGTTCTCTAAGCGCACTCTATTGTCCCAGAGTTGCACTTTCTCTACTATCAAGCGATCTTGCTCCTTTTTAAGTGCTTCAATTTCCTTTGCATTCTCATGTATCAACCTCTCTTGCTCCTTCTTCAATGTCTCAATATCCTTCCATGCTTCAGTCTCTTTCTCCTATCAGCCCAAAAGATGGTCTCCAATTATCTTTTCTCTATCTGTCAATTCTTGATTAGCAACCCTTTAAAACTACACCAATGTCTGGGTGGACAACACATTGATGTCTACTGAAATACCTTGCAATTGTTGAAGTGAGGAATTGAGGTCCTCATTGTTGGTCTCGATTGCATGCAGCACAATTTGCACATTCCTAATCCATGTCCCAATGCTGGTTGAACCAACCTACTAAAAATTGGTTACTTCTGGTACCCTGTTTATGACTGCATCAATCAATGAATCAAGGTGAGTTTTTACCTCACCAAATTTGTCTGTCATCTTCTTCTTCATCTGTTCTTGTTGGCCATCTGGGCAGACCCGGGTTTACTAATATACATATACCAACAATACCCCTAGCTCACTAGCCCTTTCGGAAACAGAACACAAAACGGCCTGAAGTCTCACCCGAAGTGATCTTATGGGTTGGTCGAAGACTCAAGTGTCCTCAACCAGGTTCTGCAGCATCTTGGGGTCTCGGGGTTTCTCTTAGCCAGCGAGATC
Source organism: Pseudotsuga menziesii (assembly GCA_001517045.1). Classification (NCBI taxonomy): domain Eukaryota; kingdom Viridiplantae; phylum Streptophyta; class Pinopsida; order Pinales; family Pinaceae; genus Pseudotsuga; species Pseudotsuga menziesii. The sequence goes on from LPNX010303471.1 coordinate 96,719, forward strand.
TCTCTACGATGTGCGGTTCTCTCTTACTCACGGGTTCTAACAAGGGAAGGACTCCTATTGCATCACAGTGACTTGGCCGGTGCGCAACTCTCCCTTCTGCTTAACCCACGCTCTATGATATCTTGCACCGCAGCTCCTCTAACGGTATGATATCACCTACTATCAATGCGATATCTTCTATAGTACGGCCCACTGTGACCCTCACGGTCCAAAGGCTATCTCACTGGCTGAAATGACTTGGCTAACTTTCAACAAGATAGTAAACTCTCTGACTTGAACTTCCATAGTTCAACACGCTCTACCTCAACTATACTTAACTGGCCAAATAAGTATACTGGAAACACTTTAACAGATTGACTTATTAGTGTGTGAAACAAGCACTGATAAACTCATATGCAAACGCTTGATACATGTAAATCCACCTTTAACCTTCAATAATGCTGTAACTGAATGAGGACATACAGACATTTACTAACTGAGATACAACATTCATGTAACAGATAACAAATATCAACTAAGTAAAGCACAATCACATGAAATAATCACATAACACATTGGTTTTACGTGGTTCACTTCCAGGGTAGAAGCTACGTCCACAGAACTGTGTTTATTATATCTTGAGAGAGTACACAGTTCTGTTGCAACCTATTGTGCAGCTAGAGATCTTCTGGGTAACTCTGCACTCACTGTCGGGAGCCCTTCTCTCCTAGATCTCTTCTCTTTCTCTATATTTCCTTCTTACAATATTCTCTCTCTCTCTCTCTCTCTCTCTCTCTCTCTCTCTCTGTCAATCCCTGCGGATTGTTACATACATACTCCTGGAATCAGTTACTGGTTATAGTAAGGTAACTATGGACTGAATAGCAGAACCGGAGCTCGACTTTATTACAATACAAAATAACTATGAGCTAACAGACTACTGGACTCTCAGACGGGCTAACTGTCTGAATAGCTACAGGTTATCTGACTAGCTAACCTTTTACAATATAGTTTACATCCCTTTATAGGCATCCCGAAGGTCTCACCATTACAACACTATGGGCCTATCCCAACAGTAACCCAAAAACCTTAACTGTGACAGTCAGTCTATCTGTACTCGAACTGCCGCTTTCTGTCACACCACAGCTCTCTGCAGTCTTCCACGCTTCCCGGAACTGATCGTGGGTACTGGGCGCCGCTTCCTTTTCTGTCCTTCGTCTTCAATACCTTGGCCTCATTGCCCCTTTTCCTTTATGAGGGTAGCTGAGCCCTCCTATATTCACCACTGCCTTGAATGCAGTGGGTGAGCTCTCTCTTCTCGGCTGCTGCCTTTAGTGCAGTGGGTGAGCTCTCTCTTCTTGAATGCTCAGGTACTGTTATCTTCTTTGACTTCTCTGTCCTGATAGTCATAGTTTCTAGCTCTAATCTACAGCTAGAAACATGCTACGACATCGTATCTTTACCTTATCTCTTATATCTTCACCAAAACTGTCTATCCACCAAAATGGCAGCTTCTCATGTAGCTGCAGGACCCTACTCCAACAGTCCCCTAACACTTACTTGTGGCTCATCCTCGAGCCACTAACAACGGGATTCTCCTACTGTACTTTCTCCTTGGCTTCCTGCGAAGTCTTTGTAAGTTTCTGCCGAAGTCCTGCGACTTCTTTCTCCATAGTTTCTGTAACTTAGTTCATTGGTTCCTCTTATCTTTCCTTCCCTTATTATCATGCTCTCGTTCTCGTCGCTTGCGAGACCTGATACAGTTTTAGGCTGTATATAGGTCATTTCATGGATGAGCAACTCTTTGAAGTATCTTTATATTTTGAGAATCCTTCCACATATATCCTTTCCTCTTTATCTGGGTTAGAACTTTTATCACAAGGAAAATCTGTATCTTCCAGCCTTCTCAAATTGTTCGTTCAGTCTAGATCCTTTCATACAAACTATACAGGCCTTGAATTCCATTTCGAGAACCTTTGTTCCTTTCCTTTTCCTTTTGTTTTTCTGCATCTCGGATTCCTGTTTCTTGGTCCTTTTTTCCTTTTGTGAGATCTTCTAGGAAACTCCATGCGCACAGCCATTCGAGTTGGCCTTCTCTTTCTATTTCTCACTTTTACTTTCCTCCTTTTCCTTTTTCGTTGTTCTAGGCTGGACTCGTCTACTATATGAGCTTGACTCCTCATCCTTGGTAGCTGTTTGACCGATGATTAACTTGGTTTCATACCCTTGGGTGGTGTCGTCATAGTGGAAACAAGGCCTCCACGCTCGAATCATCTCAAAATGTCTTCTAAAGGTTCCTCCTCAGACAGAACCCACTCGGTGCAATACTATGGATTGGCAATGGCTACGAAATAGGGAAATCACAGCTCTCGGTAATGAAATTAGCTCTGCATAGGGAAAACTTAACAACTTACTCTATAGCTCTCGGATCTTGCAAAAGTAACTGTCCTGAATGAATGATCTCTACTTTTATGCTGAAGGCTATAATCCCGGACGCAACGGTCATCTAGCCTGAACCCGTTGGTGGTATTAATTGCATGGATGAGACTGCACCCATCATCCCAATCCTTATTAAATGCTGAAATCCGATCAAATTTCCCTTGAAACCTGTGTGCAAGCACCGGTCTTGTCGAAGATTTACTTGATCTGGAAAATTTATGATGCTGTTGCCAATTCTACGGTAAGGTATACCGGTCATTTCTTCATTAACTTCCTGTCAGAAGGCGAATTGACTGGCCCTCTGTGTTTTTTCGAAAGTGTCTACATGGAACAGGGAATCATCACCTTACCACAATGTCACACTCCATCACCTGTGCAAAACAAACTTAACAATGTTTTTTTTTTAACAGAAAAACTCTCATGCGAATGCTTGTTACCTGCCGGTGTAGACTAACTACTGGTGCGATGCCTCCTTTCAACTACACTAGACATCTATACTCTCATATCTGTCTGAGTTAAGGCTGGGATATGGAGTGGCTAGCACTGTAAATCTTAAGCCTACTGCCATTAATGAAAGTGGGAAGAAGCTCCCCATTCAGTTTGCTGAGCTGAATAGCACCTCCATCTGTAACTTGTTGAATCTGGTATGGCCCCAACCAATGCGTCTTGAATTTTCCTAGAAACTTCACAAAATTACTGTCGTAGAGGAGGACTAGGTCTCCTATCTGAAAAATCTTGTTCTTTACATGCCTATCATGCCAAGCTTTCTCTCGTGCCTTCTGCACTTTCTGATGGAATCCTGCGATGAACCTATCTTCCTCTAAGGAAAGAAACCGCGCTAGCCTTTCATTCGTCGTAACTGTGTCTGTCATCACGGTGATCTAAGCAATTCTTAGAATGGGCATAATATATTCCATAAGCATAACAAACTCTTGTCCATACACTAGGCTGAAAGGTGTATGTCCTGTGAGTTTGTTGCATGTCGTCCTATAAGCCCATAACACAGCATTAACCCTGAGGTTTGAATCGTTTCTTTGGTTATTGCAGATCTTAGTAAGAGATTTTTCTAGAATCTTGTTAAAGGCCTCCACCGTACCATTAGCTTGTGGGTGGTAGCAAGTGCTCTTATGGTGCTGTATCTGGAATTCCTCTGTCAAGGCCTCAATAGTGTGGTTCAAGAAATGGGTGCCTTGATCGCTCATCAAAATTACTGGACATCCAAATTTATTGATGATGTTCTCAAAGAGGAATTGTGCAGCTATAGCAGCATCACAATTCCTAACTGCTTTAGCCTCCGCCCATCTGGTGAGGTATTCTATTGCAGTGATGATGTATCTCGCACCAGTTCATTTTCCTAGTGGGTTGATAGGACCCACAAAATCTATAGCCCACTTGTCAAATGCGTGCAGCATAATCTGTGGTCGCAATGGCATTTCATCTCTCCGCGAAGGTTTTCCTACCCTCTGGCAGATGTTGCAGCATCTGCAAAATTCCTTAGTATCCTTATGCAAAGTAGGCCACCATAATCCTGCGGTCAGGATTTTCTGCGCAATCAGCTTTCCTGCGAAATGACCTCCTGCGGTACCAGAATGTGCTTCTCTGATAATGGCCTCTTTCTCATGTGGCATGATGCATCTGCGCAGGACTTCATATGGCCCTAACTTATATAATTGTCCTGCAATCAAAGTGAAGTCTACTGCTTTGATAGCTAGCTATTTCTTTTGTTGCTTGGTAAACTCAACAGGTGCCCATCCTGTAGTGAGAAAGTGAATAATATCAGCATAGTACTCGTCTGCGATCTGAATAGAAAACAACTGCGCATCAGGCAAGTTGTCCTCTAGGTTACTTGGCTCTTCTCCTGAGTCTATCCATGACAGATGATCTGGTCCAGAATTTAATCTCCCTGGTTTAACAATAATTTCAAAATCATACTCCTGAAATAGGAGTAACCATCTGCAGATTCGTCCCCCTAACACTAGCTTATTGACCAAGTACTTCAAAGCGGAGTGGTCAGTGAACATCTTGAATGAGGCACCTAGAAGGTAGTGCTTGAACTTCTGTAGAGAATACACCATGGCTAATCCTTCTCTTTCCGTAGTGGTGTAGTTCTTTTCTGTGGTTGATAGTTTTCTGCTTGAGTATGCGATAGGGTGATCGATACCTCCTTCTCCTGGCTAGGTTAAGACGATCCCCAGTGCGATGCCAGATGCATCCACATGTACATGAAATGGCTTGGTCCAGTATGGGAATACTAAGATGGGTGCTGTAACCATCTTCTCTTTAAGGGTGTCTAGACTTTTCTGGCATTCCTCATTCCATAGGAATTTTACATCTTTCTTTAACAGCTTTTCCATAGGTGCTGTGATCTTTGCATAACCTTTGATAAATTTTCTATAGTACCCGGTATGACCGAGCGCTGTCCTCAACTGCTTGACTGACTTAGGTGCTGGAAGATTTACGATGATGGCAATCTTTGCAGGATCTACCATCAAGCCTTGTCTACAGACAATGTGACCCAACAAAATACCAAATGGTGCACAAAATATGCATTTCTTTAAGTTTAGAGAAATCTGGTACTGCCTACATTTCTCTAACATTAGTCTTAACTCACCTATATGTTTGTCGATTAATCCAAATATAGTCCAATCGTCAAAATAGAATTCTAATAATTTATGGATGTACTCTTTAAATACAACAACTACTACTCTTGAAAAGATAGCTGGTGCATTCTTAATACCAAAGGGCATTACCGTATACTGGAATGAGCCCCATTCTATCGCAAAAGTGGTCTTAGATCGATCTTCTGGATGGATTCTGATTTGTTGATATCCTGAAAAGCCATCGGTGAAGGAGTAGACCTCCTGTCCTCCCACATTGTGTAGAACTTCATCAGTAAAAGGTGTTGGAAATGGGTCATGAAGTGAGGCATCATTGAGTTTGCACAAATCGACACAGATTCTAATTTCTCCTTTGGTTTTCTTCTCTTGCATGACCATGGGACTAACCCATTCGCTTTCTTCCACTGGCTCAATCATGCCTGCTGCTAGCATCTTATCGATCTCATCCTTAACTTTTTCTTTGTGCCGAGGATTTAATCTGTATGGACACTACTTAACTGGTCTAGCATCCTCTTTCAATGGTATCCTCATTACTCCCAAGTCTCCAACTATTCCCTTCATCTCTGTGAACTTAGTGGGGAATAAGTCCTAGTAGTCATGTAACAGATCTGCAATGTGTCCTACTGTTTCATCATTCCAATAGTCTCCAATGGATGCAAACTTTGGTTCTGTGTCTGTGCCAATGTTGATCTTCTTAATATTGATAGGCTCCATGATAGCTAGAGTCTCTAGCTTCGGTCCATCAACATCGTGAGTGCCTTCTGACTCTGGGATGTTGATGTTGCGAGGATACTCATCCTCCTCCTCTGGTTCTGATGCAAAGTTATAGAACTCTAGCACCTGGTCCAATTGGACAGCCCAATCAGGTTGAGCCGACATAGATAGGGTACAGTCCTCAAAGATATTAATCTTTATAACGTCTAAAGCCTGATTAATTCTTGGGTACTCAGATTCAAAAGCGAAAGTGAGTTCAAAGCTGTCTATCATAAGTGGCCATGTAGTTGTTCCTCTACGCAACTCTATCTCAGTGTACCAATTCTTTGGAATTTGGCCTAAAGTGTGAATGAATCAGTGAACCCATTCATCCTCAGGAATGTCTAACCAATTCTATTCACAACTCTAAATGTGTGACCTGGGGTCACTATCTCCTATATATTTCTTCTGTAGACACTCTTTGTCATTGGAAAACCTGATCGCCATCAATCTCTTGAAGTCGTCCCATGACGCGATATGTTGCTTGTGTGCATGCCACCATCTTGTAGGTGTGGCTCTTCCTGCAAGGTCAATCGCTGACATCCTCTACTCTTGAGGAATTTCTTGTTCAAACTGGTATAAAAAGTCATTGACATCCGCTAAGCCATCAAGCAATGGAATATCCTTAAGCTCTGCTCCGATCCATCGTAGTGAATTAGTCAGATATGCACATCTGCGAGCTGAGACTTCATAAAGTTTGTTCTTCCAGTTCTCTAGACCAACATCTGAATCCGATGCGCATGAGCTGTCGCATCGCCAACTGATATTTCCTTCTGCGGTTGGGTTGATGTAGTCGCTCTGATTGGTGGTCATCTGATAGAGGCTCCCCATATTACGCACCTCGTCCTCTGCTTGGATAGGTTCAATATATCTAGGACCCTAAAAAGGATCCAACGGTGCGATGACCTGGATCTGTGTATCCTCAAAGGTCATTTGTCTTTTCTTTAAATCGATAACAGCCATGTTATCGATTGCCCAATCAATACCTAGTAGAGCTGGATACGGTCAACTATCGCCAATGATTTCTATAACTTCAAAGTCTGCAAAAATGCGAACTCCGTCAATGTCAACTGGCACTTGTGGTAATCGACCCAGTGGTGATACCCTCTATTGATTGGCTAGTCGTAGATGGATAGGCGATCTGGCTAACTTGGGGCTACCCATCTGTTCCCATGTCTTCTTAGTCAGAACATTTACCTCCGATCCTAAGTCTAGGATTACCTCATCCATTTCAAATTCTCCAACTTGTGCTGTGAGTCGCATCTCTCTTCCTGTTCTTGTATGGCCCATAATATTATGAATAGCACACTATGTACTACTCACGAAAGAAGATGGAAGATACTGATCTATGATGCACTGAAGCTCTCTGATATCTTTCTCATTTTTTATGAGTTTCAAGCAACTCCGCAGGAAGGATTGTACACTTCCTGTCGACTCATCCTCATCGCATCTTCCTGATGTGGTAGCCTGCAATGTCTCCACAACACTAAGGCCACAAGGTGTTTGCTGTGGTATGCCCTTAGACAGCTGTACCTGGGGTCCTGATTGTATAGGTTCATTAAAGAAATTTTTAGCTTCTTGAAATGTTTCTTTATTCTTCTACAGGTCGAGTGGTGTTCATTTATTAGTATATTTGTGCACCCACTCCGGTCCTGTGTTCTCTTCAGTATCTTGCGATGTCCCACTAGTGGAAGCACCGTTATGAATCACAATGTTGACTCTTGGTTATGGCTCTTTCTGCTCAGTAGTGATAAGCTGAATGTTCTGGTGTAATGCTGGCTTAGGTTCCCTGATCTTGGCTATCAAGGTAGGACATTCTTCTATAGTGTGATCGTAATATTTGTAATAATTACATGTTGTAGTAGGGCTCTGACAGTCCCTAGCATAATGTCCTACAACTCCACAGTTGTAACAAGTAATCGGTCCACGGCCACGGCCAAAGCCTTCACCACGGCCAAAGCCTCCTCCACGGCCTATAGGAGCCGGTTCATGCTGTGGTCCTGCTGCTGGACCTGGTGTCTTTGATTGGACTCTGTACAAGTCATGTTTTCTATCGATCATGAGATCATAGGCTCTGCAGGTATGGTCTTCGTGTCCGACTGACTTACAGAAGGTATAGTATAAGATCTTAGGTGTCTGTATATACTTCTGAAGTAAAGGGCATTGCTGAGGTGGATGTCCTCTTGTTCTACATAGTTCACATCATGGCCCTTGAGTTTGTGCTAAGGGGTTAGGATCCCCACTTGCTAAGTATTCAACAAATACTGGAAAATTATCTTTAGTATGGCCTTGTGCTTTACAATTGATACACCATATGTCTTGTGCAATCTCTTTTCCTTTTCTAATCTCATGCATCTGTAACATGAGATTTGCTAACTGGTTTTGCAAGTTTGTCATACCTATACTGGTCTCAACTAGAGGTGATGCCTCCAGTTTCATTTCCATCTCCAATGCTTCATCTTGCGTACGGAGTCTCTGCTGCATCAGTGTTTGTCTAATATGTGGGAGCAATGTTGCGATGAACCATTCCTTATGCTGCTCCGGTGCAAACTCAAAGCTAACTTGGTCTATGAGAGCTTTGAATTTTTTTATCAAAGTCCCATACTGACTCTGTAGGTAACTGTTTAATGTCTTTGAGCTCTATGATACACTGCGATTCGGACTTGGGCTTCTTAAATTCTTTAATCATGGCAGTCCGGACCTGTATAAGTGTTTTGGGTATCGCTGAGGTATACTTCATATACCATGTTAAGGCTCATTCCCTAAGTGTGGTGACCAACTGTACAAGTTTAATATTATCATCATGGATTCCTTTAATGGTCCACACGGCTTCACATAGAAACCAGTGCTGCTCTGGGTCTTCTTCCCTTGTACCCTTAAAGGTAGGTAACTTCATGTCATCCCCCATTCTATTTCTACGTGGTGGATGCTGATTTACTGTGTTACTACCACTTGGTTGTGTAGATGTAGGTGATGTAGTAGTAGTATGCGCTGTGGGTGAAATACTAGATGGAGTTCCTACGGGATTGTTCTGAGTCCCGGTTGTTTTCTGTGGGGTATAAGGGTGGTAAGGGATACCCCCTTCTGTTATTTATGTATTACTATGACTCTGCTGTCTAGTATTATCTGAACTATTTTCAAATATGGAAGAGCTGAAATCTACTTTATATTTCTTGCCACTACGTGTACATCCAACATCATCAAAATCACTCTCAAACTCTTGTGACATTACACTTTCTTAGCTTACTAGTTTGAAACTATATCCATTACTCCTTTTTCATATAATAACATCTTAATGGACAAGTTTAAAGATTTTAGGTACTTACCGTGATATCCTTTGAAGAAGTACCGCTCAGCCTTGCTGAAGCTTTTTGTCTATTCAACTGCAAACTCTGTAACAAAGCCTTCTAGCACACTCGCAAGCCAGAAGTTGACTGCTTGTGTAATGGGATTGTCTATTCTCTTCACGGTGTGAACCAGCTCCGGTGTCCACACGATGTTTCTTTTCTCTCTGAATATATTCTGATCAGTCACATTTGATATCCAGTCGTACAACTCATTTCCATAGGTCACAAAAAATATCGTATGCAGGTCTGTGTAGATATGTTTTTGCAACCAGTCCTCTGTACTCAGCTAGGACTCTTGTTCTCTTATTTTGCAAACTCTTTCTCCTTAGATGCAAGCCACTGGTTGATTTCGTCTCTAGTAGGATGCCAATAGAACATTAGCTCTGTAATGTGTTCAAAGCCGGCAACGAAACCATTTGTTGGCTATTTGGGCAGACATGGGTTTACTAATATACATATACCAACAATACCCCTAGCTCACTGGCCCTTTCAAAAACAGACCACAAAACAGCCTGAAGTCTCACTCGAAGTGATCTTCTGGGTCGACCGAAGACTTAGGTGTCCTCAACCAGGTTCTGTAGCATCCTGGGGTCTCGTGGTTTCTCTTAGCCATCAAGATCTCTCTGTGACGCGCGGTTCTCTCTTACTCGTGGGTTCTGACAGGGGAAGGACTCCTATCACATCACAGCGACTCGGGCAGTGCCCAACTCTCCCTTCCTCTTAACCCAAGCTCTACGATATCTCACACCGCAGCTCCTCAGATGGTGCGATATTTCCTACTGTCAACGTGATATCTTCTATAGTACGGCCCACTACGACCCTCATGGTCCAAAGGCTATCTCACTGGGTGAAATGACTTGGCTAACTTTCAACAAGATAGTAAACTCTCTAACTTGAACTTCCATAGTTCAACATGCTCTACCTCAACTATACTTAACTGGCCAAATAAGTATACTGGAAACACTTTAATAGAATGACTTATTACTGTGTGAAACAAGCACTGATAAACTTATATGCAGACACTTGATACATGTAAATCATCATTTAACCTTCAATAATGTTGTAACTGAATGAGGACATACAGACATTTACTAACTGAGATACAACATTCATGTAACAGATAACAGATATCAACTAAGTAAAGCACAACCACATGAAATAATCACATAACACACTGGTTTTATGTGGTTCACTTCCAGGGTAGAAGCTACGTCCACAGAACTGTGTTTATTATATATTGAGAGAGTACATAGTTCTGCTGCAACCTATTGTGCAGCTAGAGATCTTCTGGGTAACTCTGCACTCAATGTCGGGAGCCCTTCTCTCCTAGATCTCTTCTCTTTCTCTATATTGCCTTCTTACAATATTCTCTCTCTCTCTCTCTCTCTCTCTCTCTCTGTCAATCCCTGCAGATTGTTCCATACATACTCCTGGAATCGGCTACTGGTTATAGTAAGGTAACTATGGACTGAATAGCAGAACTAGAGTTCGAATCTATTACAATACAAAATAACTGTGAGCTAACAGACTACTAGACTCTCAGATGGGCTAACTATCTGAATAGCTACAGCTTATATGACTAGATAACCTTTTACAATACAGTTTACATCCCTTTATAGGCAGCCCGAAGGTCTCGCCATTACAACACTGTGGGCCTGTCCCAACAGTGACCCAAAAACCCTAACTGTGGCAGTCAGTCTATCTGTACTCGAACTACCGCTTTCCATCACACCATAGCTCTCTGCAGTCTTCCACGCTTCCCAGCGCTGATCGTGGGTACTGGGCACCGCTTCTGTTTCTGTCCTTCATCTTCAATACCTTGGCCTCATTGCGCCTTTTCGTTTATGAGGGTAGTTGAGCCCTCTTGTCTTCGTCGCTGCCTTGAATGCTGTGGGTGAGCTCTCTCTTCTCGGTCGCTGCCTTTAGTGCAGTGGGTGAGCTCTCTCTTCTCAGCCGCTCAGGTACTGTCATCTTCTTTGACTTTTCTGTCCCGATAGTCACAGTTTCTGGCTCTGATCTAGAGCTAGAAACATGCTATGGTGTCGTATCTTTACCTTATCTCTTATATCTTTGCCAAAACTATCTATCCACCAAAATGGCAGCTTCTCCTGCAGCTGCGGGACCCTACTCCAACAGTTCTTTTGCTGGTTGAGTTGTTGTTGTAATGGCCACAATAATACGGCTCAACTGATCCTCAGTTACTGGTGTTGCGTTGCTAGTCGAACCCTAGTCCTGTCTCTTCTTTGTACAGGATCCCTCAAATGATTGCTCTGCTTCTAAATCTATTGGGGTCTGCATTGACACTTCATACAAGTCGTGGTTACTTGGAGGGTCTAGCACAGGATCCATCGATGCATCTACTGGTGGACCTGTCGAAACTTCCTTGATGTCGATAGGTTTGCACCACTCTATGGGCCAATCAACAACAATATCTTCTAGCTATATGTCATAAATCTTATACGTTGTGGGAAGCCATTGTTTATTTGGATCACGCAAACCGAACAACACGTTGTATTTTTGTCACTACCTCCTTTGACAGTCTTGGAACGTTCATACCTGCAGCATGGAATGCCTCCAAATACACCCATAACTGAATGGAACAGTCCTTAAGTCACCGAATTTCCTTGAAATACCAGAGGTTCTCGTAGCACACTCCCTTACAATCCTTCATTGCATCCATGTCCATCCCTTGTTAATCTTTAGACTCCATCCAATCCATGAGCACAATCAAAATTAGCATCCAGTTGTACGTGAATGGTCACTTCCTCACTTGGACTGCTATCACATCATTCATCAATTGGTTCAATAAAACAATGACCAGTTCATATAGAACCCTTGTGCACATTTCTCTACGCATGTGATAACCCCCGAATTACATTGGTTGGGTCGGTTCATCCTCACTATATTTTTTGCCAAAATTCTTGTTGTGATGTGGACAACCTGATCATTGATGCTATCAATGTGGTATGCTCTCCCATCCTACTACAAGTTATATATTCTCTTCATCTTTGTGTCCAACTTCTTGTCATTATCTTTCCCCTTAAATTACTGTGGTGGGTTGGGCCCCTCCTTGGGAAGCCCTGTGATTTCTAAAATAAGTGCCATAGTGACTATAACAGGCCGATCCATCCATAAAATCTTGTCATCGAAGCACGCCAAGATCTTTTTTGCACATGCACTCTCTTCTGTCAACCACCCAAAGTGTGGCATGTTAATAAGGCCCAAAAACCATGATATCTCCAAACCGCATGCCCAATCCTGTGGAATGCATGCTACTGGGCCACCTTCTGTCCCTGCATGGGTAAATATGGATATGTTGTGATATCTTTCAATGTGAGCATATCCTGATCATCATACTTCATTCATGTAATCGAGGGAATAATGTCCTTGGTGCATACCATGCCCTATGGTATCACCGACATCCTAAACAGGTACTTTTGATTCTTTGTGATCTTCTTGGGCTTTGCATTGGGTCGATAGGGAGGCACATATCCAGGGATATCCGTAGCGGATAACCCTATCTGGGTCAAGGAGTCCTCAGCCTTGGATGTTGATGGACCCATGTGAGTAGGTGCCTCCTCCTATTCCCATGCAGATGTTCTACTCTGCCTCTTCTTTTGAACTGTGGATATGTTCCGTTTCACCCCCGCTCTTCTTCTTTGGAATGATGATGAACCCACCAAAATTCTTTCAACCTCTTCTTCGATGGTTACCCCGATAACTGGCGAGTCCCTCTCACTGGAAATATCTAATGTAACTAGCTCACTCGGCATGCCACACAAGTTCCCCCAAGTTCTCAATGGGAACCTCAACCTTATGATGCTTAAGAACTCAAATACTCACTGCAACACTCTAATTTGCAACTCACACACTCAATGCAACACAACTCACTAGAATAGCTCTGCAACTCTGTTGACAATTCTCACTTGCACAAAGGTGAATTCTAACTACACCCAACCTCTTCTCATATCGTTGATTTGATCTCCTAATATTGATTACCAAATCATTACAATCCCTTTTAATCATTATGACCAAATCATGCATTAATCACCCGAATCCACCGTCGATCCTGCCAATCGAACAGTTGGATTCACCATTAGGGTGCATCTCATCCAAAAAGAGTCATCGTCTAAATACTTTAACTGTCGTACTTATTGTTGACTTGAACCTATCACGGCCCTATGGCTGCCATGACATAACTCCCTAACTGTGATATTGACTCCTCTACCTACACGTCCACTTCCTCTGGGTGCACCATCCTCCTAACTTACATCCTATGCAAAAAAAAGATATATATATTTGTTTCCATATCACGTAGTTCTACAAGAATTGTGTGGCTCTGGGCCCTGCCCTATAGGTATTCATCCTACTATTGTTTCCTAGCTTAGGAAGCATCACACCATCTAACTGCTACAGTTGTACTGCACCTCCTGGAGTAATGGAATTAATTTTATATGGACCTAGCCAATGCATCTGTAACTTACCTGGATGTTTGGTGAGCTTCCTATCATACAACATCACCAAGTCTCCTTGTTGAAAATGTTTTTTTCTTCATATGTCGATCATGCCAAGCCTTATGTCAGTCCTTCTCAATGCATTGGTGAAAACCTGCAATAAAGCAATCTTCCTTTAGCTACACCAACTTCGCTAGGAATTATTCTAATGCTCCTTCATCATCCATGCATGTCGTTTCTGCAATGCACAAACTCAAAAAAATATACTCCATGGGAATGATGACCTCCTTCCCATACAACAACTTGAATGGTGTATATCCTGTTAATCTTTTACAAGTGGTGCAATACATCCACAAGACTGTTGGAATCTTCAAATCCCAGTCATCGCGGTTGAAATTGCACACTTTTGTAAGCACGTGTTGCAACACCTTGTTGAACACCTCAACTATCCCATTTTCTTGTGGATGATACGAGGTACTCTTATTATGTTATCTGAAGCTCCTTAGTCAATGCGCTAACTGTGTAATTCATGAAGTGACTCCCCTGATCACTCATAAATATCTTTGGACACCCAAACCAGGTAACAACGTTATCAAACAGGAACCTTGCTATTGTTGCAAGGGTGCAATCTACCACTGATACAACCTCCACCCATCTTGCCAAATAATCTATTGCTATAATAATATATTGTGCACTAGTCCTCTTTCTGGGTGGGTTGATTGGTCCCACAAAGTCCACTTCCCATTTTTCAAACGGTTGCAGTGTCACATGAGGTACTAATGGAATCTCACCCCTCCTTGATGGTTTTCCAGACCTTTGATAGACATCACAAGTCTACGCATAGTCCATTGCATCGCTGTGTGAAGAACCTTCCTGGTTGTAGCATGACCTCCATATTGTCCACCTACAACTCCTGCATGTGCCTCTGCCAATATCTTCCCCTGTTCATGCGGTAGGACACATCACCTTAAAATTTCATCATGTCCTAGTTTATAGAGTTGTCCAGCAGTCAACTAGAAATCCGCAACTTTAACAACCAACTTCTTCTTCGGACTTGTAGTAAGCTCTTCTGGTGCTATTTGGCATCACCAAAAACTGAAGTATTTTCTCATAATAGTCATCAACCATCTCAACTTTGAATAGTTGCACATCTGGAAACCCATCTTCAATATTTGTTGGTTCTTCACCTATCTCAATTTGCAGTAAGTGATCTGATCTTGCATTCAAGCAACATGGATTCACAATTATCTCAAAATCAAACTCCTGAAAGAGAAGTATCCAATGTCATATATTCCTACCCAAAACAGGTTTATTGACTAGGTATTTCAAAGCAGAATGGTCCATGAACATCTTGAAATGAACTCCTAATAGGTAATGTTGAAACTTCTGTAGCATGTAGACCATTTCCAAACCTCCCCTCTCTATTGTAGTATAATTCTTCTCTGCAGACAACAAATTCCTACTAGAGAAAGTAATCGGGTGATCCATATCTCCTTCCCATGGTTGTGCCAGCACCACGCCCAACGTAATTGATAATGCATCAACATGAACATGAAACTCCTTATTCCAATCAAGAAAAACCAGTATTGGTGTGGAAGCCATCTTTGAATTTAGTGTATCAAAAATTCCTTAACACTCCTAACTCCATACAAATACCGCATCCTCCTTTAGAAACCTCTCCATAGGAGTTGTGTTCGTAGCATATCCTCGGATGAATTTGCGATAATATATTGTATGTCCCAGTGTTGCTCTAAGTTGATTCACATTTGTAGGTGACGATAGACTTAAAATCAGTGCAATCTTTTCTGGTTCAACCAACAGTCCTTGCTTGCAAACAATATTTCCCAACAACATCGAAAAGGTGCACATAAAATGCAGTTCTTCAATTTCAGCACGGTCTGATGTTGTTGACATCGCTTGAGCATCAGTCGCAGCTTCTCCATATGGTCCCTGATCAATTCATACATTGTCCACTCATCTATATAAACCACTAGAAACTTCTAAATAAATTCCTTGAATGCAGGGACAACAATCTTGGAGAATATCGTAGGTGCATTCTTCAGTCCAAATGGCATCACAATGTATTGAAAATATCCCCATTCAGTAACAAAGGTTTTCTTGTGGTGATCTTATTTCACGATCTTAATTTTTTGATAGCCAGAAAAGTCATCCGTGAATGAGTAGATTTCTTAACTTCCTACTCCTAGCACTTCATTAGTGAATGGTGTCAGAAATGGATCATGCAGACATACATCATTCAATTTTCTAAGGTCGACACAAATCCAAACCTCACCTGTCTTCTTGTCTTGCACTACCATGGGACTGATCCATTTCAATTCCACAACCAACCTTATTATCCCAACATCCATAATTCTATTGATCTCATCCTTAACCCTCTCCTTATATCATATATTCAAACAATACGATCGCTTCTTCACTATTTTTGCATCTGGCTTTAGCATGATCTCCATCTCTCCCAGATCTCCCAATATTCCTTTCATCTCATAAAACTTTGTAGGAAACAATCTTGGAATTCATGCAACAAATCCATTATCTCTGCCATGGTTTCTTCATCCCAGTAGTCCCCAACATTTTCAAACTTTGGGTTCTCCTCTGTCCCAATGTTAACCTTCTGAAATTTTAACGATTGATTGATTGGATTCGTTGGTATGTTGGGTGTTGTGACATCCTGAATACCTTCTATTTTTGAAATATTAATGTTCCACCAATCATCACCATCATATGGTCCTCATGTCACATTGTAGAATTCCATCATAGATTTCATCATACATCTCTCATGCAGATCCACTAGATATGCAACTGGAACTACCTTCCAAACAACATCGCGAATGTGCTGCAGTGCACTATGAATAGATGGATTGGTATCCATGAAACTGAAGGTGTGATTGAAGAAAACCATCAAATATTCCCAAGTAGTGATTTCTCTATGCAACTCAGCTGATACATACCATGACCGCGACATCTCATCCAATGCATGGAAAAAATAATGGACCCACTCATCCTTTGGCTGTGAGGCCAACATGGTTTGACATGCATTCAGATGATCACCAGGAGCATTCTTCCCATCATTCATCTTGGCATTGTACTCCTTTACTTCACCGAAGAGAACTGTCATCAACCTGCAACATTATGACCACCCGTTGATCGAATTCTTATGTGTCTTCCACCAATGTGTTGGTGTAGCCTTCAATGCTCAATAAAACACCAATAATCCCTTAGTTCTGACACCTTATCCTCAAATTCCACTATAAAATCAGAAAATTCCAACATCCCTTCATTACTGGTAATTCAACAGTCTCGGTTGCGAACCGAAACAACGAATGAGTAATCAGGCCACACTTTTGAATCGATACCTCATGCATGTGATTCTTCCATTTTTTTAAAGCATCATAAGATTCAGAAGACGCAAATCTAGAGCTTCTCCAACTGAGTTCCCCGTCGGTATTTGGATGGACTTAATCCTCTGAAATGTTATATGCATGATCCCATCCTCTTACAGCTTCTTCCTTAACCAGTTCGACATATCTTCTCCCTTCACTTGGATCCAACGGAGCTATGAATCTGATGTCACAATTTTCAAAGGCCATCATAGCCTTGTTAAAATTAATCATCATCGAGATGTCATTGGCCCATCCAATCCCCACAGCGTAGGATATGAGCCTTTGCCATCAACAACTTAAATAACATCAAAATAAGCACAAGTATCCATCCCTTCAAATTCCATTACAAGATGCAGAACAAGCCCAGTCGGTGTTACTCTGGCCTGGTTAGCCAGTCACAGCTGCATGGGGGACCAAACCAAATATGGGCTCCCAATATTTTCCCATGTCTTCCTTGTTAGAATTTTGACGTTTAATCCTAGACCCAAGATGACTGAATCTACCTCGTAGTCCCCAATCTGAATATTCATTCGCATTTCTTTTCTTGTCTTTTTCTTATTTAAAGAGTTAACTATGGACTCCTTCTGTCCCTTGGTCGGTCGATCCAAAAAATTGTTAATCTCGACGAGAGAATGGGGATCCTTTCCCAGTGACAAGAAACTTTCAAATAAGTTCTGCAAGGTACCATGCTATTGCGATGGCCATGCTATCGAAGTTGAATCAAATGCAGTTGGAATTTCATAAACATGAAACTTACCTAGATCTATTCTTATCGCATCACATGCTTCAAAGAATGTATCTCTCTCAACGTCGACATCGAGCTGCACCTTCTTCTTTCCATCCAACCAAATTTTTGGATATGGGCTATTTTCTCCCATCGTCGCATTTCCACGAGTAATGACAGCAACATCAACATCATGCATCCTGGGTTTTTCCAAGATTGCCGCAATTGTCATCCCTTGGTTCAAGTTCGGTGGTGGAGTCACTAGTTGGTTCACATTCTGATTGACAGTCTGGTTTTGATTTTGAATCTGGATCTAGTTCTAATTCTGTTAGTGGTTCTGGTTCTACAACAACGGAACATTTTCGTCCTACCACTTCATGATCAGTTATGGATAGTTCTCAACAGTGTGGTCAACAACGATACGGTAAGTACATTATGGTTGCAGCTGAGGGAAATATCTCTGATAATGTCCCAACACACCACAATTTAAACATTGCATAGGTCCATGACCTCCTCCTCCTCCTTGACCAAAGCCTCCACCTCGTTCTCCTCACAATCCTCCTTGTTGCTAATACTATGGTTGATTGAATTGTTCTTGCAGTGGATTCAACTGCTGCTGGACATACTGCTACAATTGAGTATATTGTGGCTGCTATGTAGCGATCTACATTTGATTTTACTATGGTTGCAGACAAATTGTGGATGCAGTTGCAACTGCGGGACAAACGACATATGCGGTTGCGGATGAGGTACAATCTGCATCTATGGTTGTGGCTGTGGTACAAAATGTGATTGAGGTGGTGGTTGTACCACCTATGGATACTACTATGGTTGCTGTACCATTCAATGGTATTCTTCGTTCACATAGTACATGTCCATTTTTTTTCTGGGAGTAAATCATATGCTCGATAATCCTTATCTTCATTCCCAACAGACCGACAAAATTTGTTGTATAAATTTGTCAGCTTCATGACCATCTTCTGCATATATCCACAATATTCAATTCAATACCAATAAACTTTGGAAATATGGAACCTTGGCATTATGTCATAACTTAATGGGTTTGGTGCTCCCGACAACAGGTAGTTTCGGAAATCTGGGCATTGATCCTTATGATTCCCCTCTGCACGACAACGAGTACACCAAAATTCCTCATGGTTTTCTTTCCATTCTTGATATGTTGCAACTAGAGGGTGAAATTCACCAGTTGTGTTTGAATCTGGTTCATACCGACTACATTATTGCTAACAGGTGAAGCTTCTAACTTCATCTTAATTTCCATATCCTCTATTTATGTAACAATATTTTGCTACATCAATGGTAGTCTAATATGAGGTACTAACGACGTGATGAACCATTCCTTATGCTGAACATCACTCATGTCAAAGCTGACTCTTTCCATCAATGTATTTAATCCCTGATCGAAAT
Organism: Pseudotsuga menziesii; assembly: GCA_001517045.1. Taxonomy (NCBI): domain Eukaryota; kingdom Viridiplantae; phylum Streptophyta; class Pinopsida; order Pinales; family Pinaceae; genus Pseudotsuga; species Pseudotsuga menziesii. Next base: position 115,862 of record LPNX010303471.1, read on the forward strand.
CCCAGACAGTTTCATTTGGATATTTCTTAATCTCCTTAATTTCTGTGATATATTACACCTCATATTTTGGTTTTCTAAATTCGTCAATCAATCATTTTTTAATTTATGCCAGAGTCTTTACTATATTTCCCATAGGAACTTGTACAAACTTCATGAACTAATCCAGTGCGCGAACTCGAAGGGTCGTCGCCAATTGGCCCTTCTTGACATCATCATCCAGATTTTTTTTTACAGTCCACACTACCTCGCATAGAAACCCGTATTTCTCTGGATCGTTAGTCATGTTTTCATGAAACAAGGGTAATTTTGCATCATCGCTCGCCATCTCGGGCCTTCTTCCTATAGTATTTAATGGGCTACTATTAAAGTGTTGTCAACACATCATACAAGTCAATGTCGAACTCATGTTCCTTCCTGAGTGTAGCACAGTGCACAGAGGTGTGGGTACATTGTTTCTCTGGGTCGGTCTTTCCTTGGGCTCAGGCATATCCTGGTCATATCCTTCATCATTGTAGAGTCTCTTTGTCCCATGTGGTCTCCCTTCGCAGTCTCGTGTCTCAGTCGCAGCAGGACTCTATCTTGTCCTCTACCTCTTCTCTTTATGAAACCTTACTCCTCCTCTTGTAAGACCACTTCCTTCCCTGACTTCCCCTAATCCCATCATAACTTCCATCCATCTACCTCGTATCATTCCATCCAACCCTCATCTCTGCGATACTTGCAGCCTTTGCATACTAGTTCTACTCAGTGGAGTTCATCTTCAATATTCCTTTTTTGCATATGAACATGCTAATAGACAATTGCAAAGACAATAGAAACCTACCTCTTGATCCATTGAAGAAATCCATTTCTGCATCATTGTAATATTTAACTATGTCGACCGTGAACTCGGTGATGTATCCTTCTAAGATACTATCAAGCCAAACTTCAATAGCCATTGATGCTTTGTTGTCTACCTCCTGCAACTGCTAGATCAATTATGGAGTCCAACAAGTTGGTTCACCTCCTTTGAAATTTATCTTCTGATAGGTCAGTCACGCCAACCACTCATACAAGATGATCAGAAACTCAAAGAAAAAGTACTCGTGTAGATCAGAATACCTGTGCCTCTCCATCCACTTCAACGTTGTTACTCCAGGGTTTTGATTTTCCTTCTTAGCAAATTCTCGTGCCTTTTGGTCAAACCAATCTTGAATTTTTGGTATCATCGAATGCCACAACATGTCCTCCTTCCCGTCTTACCATGGTCCCGTCAATAGAAACATTTGTTGACACAAACTTTTCGATGGGGGTTCGCTCTCTCTTGACACCCAAAACTCAGAGATCTCCCTGAGCACTGACCCAGATAGGTTTTACCCCATCCAAAAACAACTGCAGAGAAAATGAAGTCTCACCCGATATTTTTGAGAGAGAACTATCAAAACCAAGTTTCCACAATATGAAGGAGGACTATGCATCTACTGTCAACTCAACGCAACATTAATTAACAGTTTCATGTTATAAATTCATCAATTCCTATCATCATCCAGTGGATCATATAGACATACTTAGATCACAACAGATACATTGAAGCATAAACAGATCTACTAAGACAATATCATTCAGAACAGAGAAGCATCGCATCATTTACAGATACACATCACATTTTCATTCACATCGCACAAAATAGGAAAACAAAAAGATAGAAAATGACACAATGTTTTTGACCAATCTCCATCATGTCATATTAACCTTTGCAACAAAACATAAATAATCCAAAATAGTTCTTCAGTACACAAATAAAAGGACCTTAGTTCATACCTAGATCTTAATCCTCAATAAGCATAAAAACATTGACTCCAAAGATCACCTAACACTTGCAATTCTAAATCTATTTATAGGCTTGTGTCTTTATATTCATGGTCCACTTTAAGTCAAATTCCTAACTACTTCCAAGAAAATATACAAAATAATGACTACAATCCACATAATGTGGCCCAAATTTACAAAATATGACCAAAATACATAAATATAGTTAATCCTCCTTGCACTCCATCTTCCACCTTGTGCAACATCTTTGACCTTGCATTGCATCTGTGATGTTGTGTAGCTAACTACTTTAAAAAATTCCTACCAACAAAACCCTGGTGGACACAGCTTAACAAAAATAAGACACATAATATATGCATGTTAAGACATGATTTGGTTTGAAATAAATTACATCTCCCTCATGAATCCATGCTTTTTTAAATAAACTTGAGAATAATTGTTCATTCATAAGATGTTGAACAATGATATGCATTGTTTGGTCTTTCCAAGCCCTTGATACAAGAAAATCCATGTCCATTCGATTTCTCGGGGACAAGAATGACATCTCCCTTCCATGTTTTCTGAAAAGTTGACCAATCCATTTTAATCTTCACCTCAACGTAAAAGTCCATAATTTACCCTAGTCTATGACACTAGAAGTCATGTGCTCTGGAACAAACTAGAATTCCGATTAATATCCTCCATTGGAAGCACATAGGCTAAGGGATGTACCTAGGTAGAGTCTCCCTTCATTTTCTTATAGAGGGTGGCACTCTTTTTCTTCATACTTGTCAGAATGGTATTGAGAGACTGGTTTATAGGAATATCATTGGATAACTTGTACACTACACATTTTTGTACGAGAGATATTCATTATTTCCAATACAAGTTAAGCGAGACCTAACATCAACTGGAACATAACCTACATAATAGAACATTTCTGAGCGAAAATGGTTCTAGTTTAATGGACACTGAAACCAAGAATTCCGATCAATCCACTTGAGCTCATCATAATATTCCATGAAAGAATTTCAAAACATTAGCCTCAAACTGATAATTCTCAAAAATAACGAATATTTGAGCTTTTCAAAGTGATCTCATTTTAATCATATTTACTGGTATTAATTAATTTACCATTTAGTGATTAGGTTTGAGTTTGAAGGTTATGAACCCATGCTAGTATGTATTTAATGCTCCAACTCTTATATACATGACCTCAAATCACATCCCATACAAATCATATGGTTTTCTTAGACCTCAAACACAACCGAACATACTCAAATAGTGCAAAATAGGTCTCGTCTCACTCAAACAAAATCACGGTTCCTTTTAGCCACCCCAAACAACTCATAGTCTTCTCAAGCAAGAAAATACATGTCACAATTCATTCTAAGGCTGGCATGATATCCAAAAGTGTGCATGGTCCTCCAAAACCAAATGGAAACAAGGGAATGATTTTTTTCCATTTCCCTTAGGATGTAACCCTCACTTCCTCATAGAAAACAATTAGATAAATTGGGTCTTGCGGGTGATAATGTTTGAGCATACCTCAAAGTGCGATTTGGATGTTGAACAAGAACTTGAAGATCCTTTTCAAACTTCTTATAACAATGGATCACTCCTGAGTTAAAAGAAATGCACTTAGTTCTGTTGTTTATAATTTTCCTATAGCTTGTTTGGCATGGTGTTGATATGAGGCTGACTGGAATTTGTTGGGTTCTTTTCTACTACAGCCAACCAGTAAAATGGTGTCTTCCTTCCTCCACTATGGCAGTGAACAACACTTATATTTTTTCCTTATCTCACGTCTAATGCAACTCTGATATATACACTATTGTTCTTGAACAAATCTGCACTTCGTCAAACAATCAATACAATAACGATCACAGGGTACAATATTTCTTCAGATCGTGCTAATAAACTAGCAACTCCTAAGCCTATAGACCCTTTGTTGATTAGTCAACTCTCAGGCTTCCTCATATTATATTCCAAGAATGATGAGTACTAAATATTCTAACTAGATTTTGTCTTTAAAACATCTATAAGTAACCCTTGTTTGCGTCATTTGAAAACCTCGGATATGCTAAATCCTCCTCTAGCCTAGACTGCAACTAATACCAATGCTTGGAATCTCACCTCATGCTCATATATAACCTATAACTCACTGACTAGAGATGAAAATTCACGCACATGAACAAATAAAGTTGATCTGCTTGTGCTGATAATGATTTTTATTTATGGCATTTAAACCATTTTGCATCCTATCTTGTAGCTGGAATCATCATTTCCTTATCTTGCAGGTGGTTGAAACCTTATATTGGCAAGTTTTTGACAGATTTTAATTGTAATGATACACTCTTGGTACCCCTTTTCCCCGTGCTATATTCTGAGACCAGAATACACAAACTTCTTTACATTTTGTTTTGGTATGAATATAATATTTCCAACATCATTCTAACCAACATAATTTGCATAATCCCTCCTCCAATTTAAAACAGGAATTATCAAAGGGACATGATTTGGACATGTATTCCCAGGGTAATTTGTAATGTTAATTTGTACATGCATGGTCTTACCATCAATAGTTAAAATGGGTCAGTTGAAATGTGTTTATTTGGAACGGTTCTATGAGAAGCATTTAAACTCTTAAGAAACTAGCTTAGTCCATTACTTTGATCTGTGTGAATACCGTCTAAGCTACAGATAAGCTCAATATGATGAATCATATCCAGTCAATCATGGGAATTGATCTATCTAATATATTTATCCAGTATATTTATATTTATTGATTGATTGGAAGGAGACGCCACATATCCAATTAGTTCTCTATTCCCAACTTCCTTTTCATGAACTCAAGTATTGTATGTGAATCACTTCTCCTTCTTTTGGTCTAATTGTTGGATTCTTCTTTCTTTCATTTTTTCATGATCCCTCATTCAAAGTCATTCATGAACAAATAATAAACTAAATATTCCCTCATTCAATTCAAAAATATATAAAAACTAAAGAATTGTCTTGCATAGATATATACCCTCAAGCGATGAGACTCCTGCAGAAACTTGGGTGATATCACAATAAAATGCTCCACATTTTTTGCAATTAAGTTTAATCTATTGCAAAAGTAGCACCACAACTTCTTCTGTCTTGGTGATCATTGTATCCATTACTTGATGGTTATATTCTCCAACCCCATAATATAAATTTGAATGATAATAATGTTCATGTGGCTGGAGGAGTGGGAAAAATAGAGATAGAAAGGTTGAACAATATGAAATCAAAGCTATTTTCGAAATGAAGTAGGAATTTGGTATAGAAATTTAGTATCATAAAGAATTTCCTTCAGCAACACAGAGACCCAAATTTTATGGATAAATAAAAAACACTAGGATTAGTAAGTGCTTGAAGGTTAAGTCATGAAATCTAGACAAAATGCATATGTCTTGGTATATTAAGAACATATTACATTATGAGGATATTACGTTGTTGGACTCTAACTATAGAATGCCTATAGATGTAATTATTCTATTTTAATTGTATGATTAAATTTTATAACTGTAACAAAGATCGATGGAGTAATTTTTCGTCATGGGTTAATTAGTCATTAAATTTATGTGCTCCAAACATACTGGTGAAACTTAGGATGGTAACTCATTCCTTATAAGAAGTGTTATGTACTAAACTGATTTGTGTATTTCAAGTTCCCCAAACTATAAAAAGTTGGCAATAAATTCATGAACAATATTTCTAAACAAAAACTTAGGAAGGTTTGGATAATAGATAGGGTAGCCTTAAGACTTCCAAGACAGTGATGAGAGTTGAACCTTTAGGACTGTTAGTACAGAGATAAAGATTCCTTCAAACAATATTCAAACCTGCCACAAACAATCACAGTTAGATATGCAACTATCTTAAATTTAACATTGAAATAGAAACAATCACACTTAGATCTGCAAAATATCATCAAAGCCTTCATGTGGACTATGAGGTCAGGAAGTTATCCCATTTCCATTACTAACTTGGAGCAGTTATTAGAACATAAGTCTGTTGTAAAGGAGGATTATCCATCATAACCACAAGATGTTAAGGAACACCTTCCTATTTGTGATAATAACAGTGAATTAGATAAGATTGAATCACTATGTTTTTTTGAAGTGAATTATGAGTCAAATGTTGCATTCTATTTTCAACACCTTCATGTCTGTTAGGTGTTAGTCAATTTCTTTGTTGTTGGATGGCTCATTGTTTCTTGTCAAACAATGGAAATTTGCGTCAACGGTTGGGAATATATCCCATCCTTTTACCAGTAGAACCTAGGATGATTGAAACCTGATTTTCATGTTTTGGAACAACACAAATTCACCACATACATAGCTCCAACCACAAGTATTTTAAAGAGTAATTGTTTGTACACTAATGCTTCTCAAAAAATATTATTGACATGCCATATTCACCTAAATTTTCAGGAAAATTTGGTACGGGGATGAGGAGAAAATAGAATTTTACTAACAACAATCGAAACAATACATAATTAAACATGATTGTGTCATAGGAACTTCCGGAACCACAATCTAGACTATTCTACAACCCTTGATCCACCCACATGTATTAGTCTTTCTCTTTCAATCCTCTTCTCACATATAAGAAAAGGTCATGAGGTAATATTTTCATGTAGAAGACAAGATCACTCAGGGAAGAGGGCCACTAACCCGAAGGGAGACCACATAAAAAGCCAAAGAAATGGAAGTTTTTCCAATAACATAGCCTAGGATTTCTCTCTCTTGAATTTACTATTCCTCACTCTCGTAAATTCCTTTTTATTAGGTGTTTGAAATAGTTAGGATGGTTAGGAGGTTGTTTGGATTGGTTACAATTGAGGAACTATCCTTTGTACTGTCGAGTTTAACAAATTTTCATGAATGTTTTTTTATGCATTTTCCAAGGCATGTGTTTCCTATAGAGGGTAGAAGTGCATAAGCATGAATATTAATAGAGGCAGAGGCACATGGGGCTCCAAACTAAGTGTTTTTTAAGAGGAAATTAGTTGGAATGATATTAAACCCTTCTTTCGAGGCAATTCCCATCAATTGGGTCGACTCTGACTATAAAATGCAAGGCCATTGGCATGTATTAAGGGCCTATCTAGTGATTAGGAACTCTCTGAGCAAAAATGGGGACAATTAGATTTTTTTTGGAAGGTTGTAATTCCATTAGGCTCACTTGGATGCTATTCAGGTCATTAGGGTTCCATTAGGTTCATTTGGTTGCTAATTAGTGTTAAAATAGATAGCCCACTTGGTACCAAGAAACCCCGCACTACAAACCACATAACCCACCTTGTTTTCAAAATAGTGAAGAAGGAAGGTGACTATAATAGCCCACCCTTTTTCCATGTAAATAAGTCCACTTGCACACTACTTTGATTCAGATATTAATGCAAACTAATTATGAGAGGGACATGGAAACTAGAGGCCCCCTTTTAAGAAATGTCCCTCCCATGGATGAGTTCCCAAATTGGCAACGCTACTTGGTTCCCTTGTGTGTACTTGTAAAACATGAAAAAATAGATATTTGTCGTATCTAATATTATATGGACCAAGCACTTCAAGCCACTCAATTGAGGAGAAGTGAACTTAAGGAAAAATGTAATGATTATGGAGGAGTCTCCAAACATAGTTGTTATTTTCATTTCACAAGCATAAGACTATGCCCTTTGTATCCCTTCATACATTTCCAATGCTTTTACCGCATTATTTGTAGCATTGACTAGCCCCAAGAAAAGTCATCTAAATGGTTTCATCCAAGATTAAAAAGAATCCCTTGACCCTTAGACACACTACTAAGGATTCTACTTCATTATTTGTAGTATTACTTATTCCCAAGAAAATTTATTTACATGGTTTCCTCTAGGTTTAACTATAATCCATGTGCATCTGCCACAGTGCTAGGATTAATATATTAATTATTGAATAAAAAACTCTGATTTGCAAATTGTGAATGGTAGAACATTTAAAACCTGATTTTACAGGTTAAACTCCTATTTTTGAATGATTTCCATATAAACCTAAACTGAAATTAATACAAATTTAATAAATTTGACTTTCATTGTTAAATTTGGATTCATATCAAACCCCTATTTTGAATTATTTCCCAATAAAATTAACTTAAAATTAATCTAAATTTAATAAATTTGTCTTTCATTATTACATTTGTATGCATATCTTGATAAGAAAATCCAACCACAGAGTTAAAGACAATAAAATGTCAATGATCTTAAGAGACAGAGAACAAGCTTAGGAGACAAAAAAATAAAGAGCAGAGGTGACCAAGACCAAGAGGGATACGTACATTCAACATGTGTTATAGTAGGACATGTATTACACTACTTGGAAACTAGGACAATGAGGTAGTGGGAAATAAGTTAGAGTTAGATAGATTGCATAAGTTTCCAACCTTGAAAGTTTAGATATTTGTCTATGAGCTAGAAGGAAACTAATTTCTCATCTTCTGCACTTTCCGAGGTCTACGAAACTACAGAGGGAGGGCAGACTTTAGTTCAGAAAAATGGGGGAAGGTAAGGGAAGAAGAACAATTAGGTGGAAAAAATAGTCATGAAATGACTTATCATTTTATAGCGATTGAGTAGATATTTAAAATGATCTCTAAGATTTTAAATGTAAGGTACTAATTAATGTTTTGTGTGTATTGTGTTGGTTTTTATTCTGCTCATTAGCTCCAATGAATAAACAAGTTGAAAATTATTCTACTTCATTATTCTCAAATATATTGAAAAATGTATGTTATTGAGTTTGACTCTTCTTTCCACTTATGTAACAATCATAAGTTGGATGTAACTATAATGTTTCTATGAATACTTTAGTGCAATTTTCTCTTCAAAGGGAATCCTAATTAATGACTTCTCATAAAATTGGCTACATATCAGAGCCTCTTTAAGACCAGAAAAAAACAAGATGCTCCTATAATTAAATGTAAATCTCAATCCTTTACCTTAAGACTTCAGCTGCTACTTCTACAACTAGTCATCCATATTGTTAATCATGGACAATATATCATCCACCAATTTATGCATGGTTTTTGTAGAGAAGAGGGGACTGCAGTATACAAAGGAAACTTGAAGGAAACCATATCTGAACTTAGGTTACAATGAAAGACAAGGCCCAACTCCATTTATAGAAGAGAATGTAACCCAATCTGTCTCATTTAAATATGAGTTTAATTCTTTATTTGCACCATGGCATGGAGGATCACACACATTAGCTATGAGTGTGGTATGCATTGATACAAAAGGAGTTAAAGTAGGATAACCCATGGCCTAAACCATCAACATGTTTAAATCATCCATATCTATGAAATTTTTCTTGTTCTTCATCAATTCATTTACATCTATGGTGATCTTTGTTGCAAGCTTCCATAAGGGTTCTGTTTCAGTGGCATTGATTGTTCTCAAAATGGATTAATGGTAGAAACATGTAGGAAAATTAATTGGAGTAAAATTAAATCTATGTTACCAATTGAAACCTCGATTTTGTTGGTCTGGGCTATGAATATTTCATCTCCCTGATTTTCACATAATCTCTCAGCAGGAAAATTTGCATGAAGCCATATAAATGATAGATATAACATACAATTTTTCTTGTAAATCTAGGTCTAGTGTCACAACCTGATGTGCATACAATAGTTATAAGGTGGGAGAAAAAGATTATGCTAGAAGAACAATAACCTTATAACTTTATAAGTGAAATTTCTTATTTGGATTTGAAATTAGGCTAAGTGAAAAAATTACTTTCCTACCAATAGTAATTAAACTTTAAACCCCTAGAAGTCATAAAAAACTTTGGATGACACAGTAGAACTCAAAATTGAACTTTAAACCCCTAGAACTCATAAAGAACTTTGGATGACACAATAGAACTTCAAGATGGACTAGTACACCATGTTACAAGCCAATGAACCATTACAAGATGTGCTAGTGGATCATATTACAAGCCAATGAACCATTAAAAGATGTGTTAGTGGACCATATTACAAGCCAATGAACCAAATTCAAATAGTCATCCAGAGTCCAGACTGTGTGATAGAGATGGAATGGATTGAAAGGACCAAAGAAAACGCTCCTAGAACCCTGAAGTTTGGAAATAGAAAAGGAAAGAAATTATGAAAATAAGGTGAACTTCTATGATTGTTGTTAAAAAAAGTATACAAAATAGTTTCCAAGGAAATATTGGATGGAGGAAATACTTGGCGTGGAATATGGTATCACAGACTCCAACATGGATCTGCAGTTGAGCAAAATAACTAATGCATAGTGATCTCCATTTATTCCTGTACCTTTGAAATTTGCAACCACCCTCAACAATGCATCAATTAGCAGTCCATTCAAATATGACGATTTACTATCACACATATTCTTTGAAAGAAACATTAAATAATTATATCTGAAACACATATTTGAAACAATGCAAACACAAGAACCACCTGATAGGAATTGGGATTGGCCACAAATAGTCAAAATATAAACAAAAAAAGATAAAATCTCAAGACAAAAAGGGACGGTGCAATAAATGTCTCCTTTTAGTATGGAACTTTGCATTGTTTCATACACTTTTATAGCTGCTGTAATGAATTTTCTACAATGTGTGTTTGGGATGCAATTACAGTTTTTCATGGCCTTTATCAAATGTGATTCTCAATACTTATTTACTCATGCATTGTATTTGGAATTTCGATCCTACAGCTTCATATCCTTGCTGCATGCTATTAGGATTTTTAAAATACTAATGTTTTTGAATAACAATGATCTTATTTTGCTGGAGGTCTACTTAGTATTGATTGCTACCCCTAAATAGACTCAGCTCCCCCTGTTGGTGTGCATATCTCTGTTATACCAAAATCTTGTCACCATCATGTGATAAGACCCTTGACATAACTACTTTCCCTGAATCCCAGCACCTGGAGTGGAAACCCATGCTAATTGTCAATATTTCATGAAAATTCCCAGCACCGCACTTTCCCCGTTATCCATGAGTGGTACCTTGTTCCCACCACCTATCCCTTGTTGTCCACAAGCGGTGCCACCGCTTATGACCCTTATCCCATAAGCGTTTCTCACTAGAACCGCTCTATCATTGAAGGAGAAACGTGGTACCCTGGGTAAAAAGGGAAAAAGAGAAGTTTCTCGAGGCTTCTAGATGATGAGCCTCATCTCCTCCCTTATCCCTATCATTGTGGGTCAGTTGAGCTCAATATCCCTCATCCTAGGATCTTAGAGGCCACCTCATCCACTAATATCTCAACCATCCCTATCCATTGAGCCTTATAAACACAAGCTCATATCCATGGTTGAGAGGGAGAACTCTTAAGGTATTATTATGCTGTTGGATTGATTACTTGGCCCAAGCCATTGGAGAGCATAGAGAGCTAGAGTCGGAGATTATGGGGATGAGAGTGCCTGGTTTCATGGAGATGCATGTCAACACAAAGGCTTGGTTGTAAACTTGTCCATTTTTATCTTAATGCAAGTTGATTTATGTCCCACATTATTGTTGTTGTTTGATTTCACATGTATGTTGTTAGATTCCTTAGTCACTAACATGGATCAATAGATTACATTCTGGCAGCTTTGATGTGTTTGCGTGTTTAAGCTAATTGTAGGTACACATAGTTACTATAAAAGCATTACATTCCATGTATCTATGGTGTCTAGGGAGGGTATTCAACCTCTATCGTTCATTTGTTCTAGATATGAACCATTCAAACCAGTGGAACACCTTACTGTCCGTAGAAGGTGAAATATTCCAGCTAACAAATCTGGTGACTCCGCTGGGGAATGAATGTATGTATCAGTCGATATGATCTTCCTTAGTTCTTCAACTCTTGTCTAAATCCAGGCTCCTTCTCCAACTCTCTTCAGTCAGATCTTATATCTGACTCAGTGGATTTTGGTTTGAAACCTCCAGATCTATTTAGATCTGAATTATTTTCAACCTTTTATGCTCTTTCTCACTTTCAATATATCAAGTTTTACCTTGATCTGGTCTTTTTCTGACTTGATCTGTCTTTCTCTATGTGTTTTGGATTTTTACAAGGAACCACACATGTTTTGTTGGAAAGAAGTGGTGCCACCGCCTGAGTCCAGTTAGCCATAGGCGGTGCCACTACCTGAATCCAGTGAGCAAGGAAAAGCTCTACCTCAAAACTGCCTATCAGCAGCTTCATCTACGCAGTGCCAGGTAGGCCCTGTTCTAGACTCTGTATTTTGATTTTTTGTGTGTTTTTGGCTTACTTTTTGATGAAAATGAAGTGTATTTTTGAAAAAAAATGCTCCCTCACAGCCGGGAGAGGCCATCAATTGTATATTCTGCAATCGCTTTGATTGTTATATTCTTTCTGCATTCAAAGAGATTTTATGTTTCTTGCATTGGATTTTACATTATTTTCTTTGTGTGAAACCTCTTGCTCTTTTATGTAGATATTATTCATTGGAATTGGAAATATACATTTCATTTTCATGTGTAGGATTTGTTTTGTTTTGGACTTGGAATGCATGAGTGATCCATGTTGTTTTGAGTATTTCTTTGCTTGGGGTGATTCTTGTTTCCTTTTGCATGTTGATTTTTTTAGTGCTTGGTAGGAAAGATTGGTTCTTCGTTTCCTTGTCTGTTTCAAAGAGAAGTTTTATTTTTCTCTCTCTTTTGCTTTATTTGCAAGTTTGTTGAATGATTTTATTCTTGTTTTGTGCATGATTGTTTGAAATTGTAGATCTTACTTTCATCAAGAAGAAATATATGTTTTCAGCTTTGTGTGCATTAGAGTTAGATTTCTTTGGAAACGTGAGTGAAATCATCTTTCCATTGAGTTTTTATGCATCTTTTTCAAGCATGAAAAGATAGGAAACATTTTGATATATGTTATATGTTCTCTAGATCTCTTTCTTATTTGCTTTGAAGATTGTTTGGGGTGCATTGATATTTTACTTTTCGTTTGAAGAGATAGAATTGCATTTGCATTTGGGAGTTCATTTTTTGGAAGAAAAGTAAATCTCTCTCCCTCTTTTAGGTAGAATTTCATTGAAGAGGAAATATTTCACTATCATATAGATCAGTATGCATCGTATTTAAATTCAATTTTTCACTCCATGGTTCCACCTAAATGCACAAGATAAAATTAACGGTAGTAGTAGGTTAAAACTATTAGAAATTTGAGTGATAAGTTAGAGACATGTTCGGGCGTTGTTAAGCGTAGGAGATGTTGTTACTTTGTCCTCATTACATATCGGGACTCACACGGTTCTTCCACGTATCATCGGTATATAGAACGGCCTTTCACGTACCCTTGAGGTATATAGAAAAGTACTTCACGTACTCGATTGTATAAAGGAAGGCCCCTTGTGAACGGTTATGCATTAGACATCACTACTACCAATTTGAGCTCCCACATACCTATCGTATATCGAGAGACCCTTTTAGGAATCCTCAAACCATCTGAGTTAACCTTTTGGCCATCTTGGCTTTACGGGTGAAGCTTGTAAAGTCTTGATAATTCTATGAGATTCTTGACTCTTATCCACTCCTTTCACAAGTTTTCTTGTTTCTATTAGTTTGATTAGTACTTGCTTGTGTGTGGTATTTAGGGGGTTATTAGAGAGTTTAGAGATGGAATCCTCATCTGGGGCTACCACTCAAGAGGTCCCTTTCCAAGGTGTACCTTTTGTATTCCCTCCAAGTGAAGGTATTGGTCCTCCCTTTATTGCCACTCTAAATCTTCCTGGGTTAACTATAGGATTAACAGTTTGCCTGTTTAATCCGGTAATTCTTGTTACACCTAATGTCTCAAATGTCACCTCTCCTTCGGGAGAGGATTGAACTCAACCTAATCCCTCTCCTTCTCCTTCAGTTATTGCTTCATCCCTTCCTTCTTCTTCGCTTGACCAAAGATCTATGGTTAGTATTCATGTGGATAAGAAGAAGAAGAAAGGGAAGGCTAAAAAGAAGAAGGATAAGAAAGAGAAAAATTAGCAACCATCTACTCTTGATGCTTCCCATTCTAAGAGAATACTGGAAAAACCCAAGTTCCCTTCTAAGCTTTGCAAGGGGGACCAACTTCTTAAGGAGTGTCCCGGTCTCTCCCGTGTACAAGAAGAGTGGTCTAAAAGGTCCAAGCTGTCTGTGTCATCAACCTCTGGTCATCATGTTGATGATACTCCCTCAACCAGTGACCCATTAGTAAAAGGTCGTAAGGGTAAAGTCTTGTATCCTTGTTTGATATGCAAGGCTATGCATCGTACTTTTCTTTGTCCAAGCATGGATAAAGCTTCGCGTTGGTTGGAAAATATTACTGATCATCAACAGGTGATTCCAACAAGTGACAATAAGTTATCCCCTGATCCCCCACTAGTTGACCAAGTGGTCGATTCAGATTTATCTATGGTTGATCCCACTCTTCATTTGAAGAGTGAAGTTAAAGTGGTCGAGTCGGTGTCATTTCCACTCGATCCCACTCTTTCATCAAAGAGTGTTAAAACTGAAGTAGTCCCTTTAACCAAATCTTTGTCTTGTTCTTCTCTTTCAGTAGAGAATGAATTGAATCCTGCTGAAGTTTTTATGCTTCATTCTGATTGTTCTCAACAAGAGGAAATTTTGTCTGTTTCAACAGAACCCTCTCCAAGTAGTGAGGTTATTTCCTTTGACTAGAGTAACCTAACAGAGTCTCATCTTCATTCGAGTGTTCCTTTCCAGATAGTTGTGAATGTTACTGCTAGGCAGATACTTCGTACTATTTTTGACAAGGGGGCTTCTGTTAGTATTCTATCCTCAACTCCTTAGCAAGCTTTAGGGTCTCCTCAGCTTGTGCTATCCACCGATCAAATACTGGATTTTAATCGATGACCTACGACACCTTTAGGGACCCTTCCTTATTTTCCTATTACATTAAGAGGGAAAATTGTCTGTATTGATGTTATGGTCATCCAAGGTCGTTTAGATTTTAATATACTCCTTAGAAGTGATTATGTTTATGCCATGAAGGTTGTTCTGTCCACACTCTTTAGATTTATGCATTTTCCCCATGACGAGAATATTGTGACCATTGATCAACTTTCCTTTGTTACACCTGACCATTGCATAACTCCTAGTAATCAGACTGCCTTGAATGTGCTGCATGTTCTTGTGGATATTTCCCCTCCTATTTAGCTTATTCCCATCATAGTTAAAATGGGGGGGCATGGCTCTAATCTATGGACATCATAATAGATCTGAGCCACTAGATTTTATGAAATGGGGGAAACCTACCAACCTATAGATATCATGTTGGGTAGGAGCAGGTTTAAGAGCATAGTTTACTTTTGGTTTCAAGCTCATTAAAAAATAAAACCACTCCTCAAGCATAGTTTACCTTTTGGTTTCAAGCTTGCATAAAAATGAAACCATTCTTGATCAAAGTTCCCATTCTATGTCAATCTTGTTAAAAAATGAAATGGATCTCCTCGAGCATAGTTTACCTTTTGGTTTCAATCTTGCATAAAAATGAAATCATTCTTGAGCATAGTTCATTTTCTATTTGAAGCTCGTTAAAAAATAAATTAGGTTTCCTTAAGCATAGTTTACCCTTTTGTTTCAATCTTGCATAAAAATGAAACCATGTTCCAAGCATAGTTACCTTATGTTTCAAGCTTGTGTAAAAATGAAAGATATCCCCTTCCCTTGAGTCGAGAATTTAGTTTAGTGTTAGAACTTGAACCTTCTTTTCACTTGCCTGGTTCTCGTTCTTCCTACCCCCCTGGTGAACATTTTCACATTAGTAACCAGGTTTTTTAGGTTGGGTATGGAAGAAGAATTTTCAGATGAAACAAATCTTGGGGGCATGGCGAGCCACTAGCAATCATGCTAGGGGTAGGCTTCGCTAGCAATCATGCTAGGGGAAAGATTCCAACCTCTGTATATCATGTTAATGGGATTTTTTCAAGCATAGTTTACCCATTGGTTTCAATCTTGTGTAAAAACGAAACCAATCTTCGATCATTCTTTCAACTGATCTTTGAGCTCATTAAAAATAGTAAGATGGGGTTGAGCTTACTTTTCATTTTCCGTGCTCTGGTTAAAACATGAAAAGTGGTTTGATCTTAGTTTATTACTTTTTTGTGCTCTGGATTCAAACATGAAAAAGGATAATAAAGTCCTGTTTAAGCTCTTTTTGGACTCTTAAAACATGAAAAGATAGTTGAGAAATCTTGTCTTCTTCATGCTTGTTAAAGTATTTGAAGAGTCATCCATCCGACGGTAGGTTATCTCTTTTTCGGCTCAGATAGGACTATTTACAAAAAATGAACACTCCAACCAATCATGACTGGAAGAGTTCTCTAAGGTATGATTTTACACTTTTTCGGGCCTTAGAGACTAAATCATACGAAAAAGGACCCCTTTTGAATATTCTTTCATATTCGTTCAGACTCTCTAAACATGAATGATACCGAGTTTTATTTCAGTGGACTCGTTAAATTAAACATTGAGAGACCCATTTTGGGAATGAACCCCTCCTCTCCCAGGTTCGTAAAACATATGAGTATGGACTTGTCTTTCGACAAGCTATATTGAGTGTTTGTTACCCTCTTTGAACTCATAAAAGAGAAAAGAGGCACTCATCGATCATGATGGGGGAAATGGGAAGGGAATCATTTTGTAAATAATGGCAGTTGTTTTTCATTACCTTTGAACATGGCACTTGTCTACACATCATGTCAGTCAATTGGGTATTCAATTGATCTTCGCGATGATCCATTTTCATGAGTCATGTCACTCCTTTGATTCTTTCAAAAGAATGCATTGTCCACTATCGCATTGTGTGTCTGTCCCGTTTAGTCATGCTGCCAAGTATTTTTGTCATGCTACCCGATGTTCAAAGGGGATTTGAAGAAGTTTTACCTCTGCAGTCTACACATTATTTGTGTCAATATCTTTGAGTCATTCATATGGTTACTACATTCACATCATTTTAGAACTATGTTTCAAGTTTTGTGTCATCGATGTGAGACTCATCATGGCCTTCCTTCGATGAGACTTTTCCCGTCGGCATCAGCTCATCATCTGGGAAATAGTCTTAGAAACAATATTTGGTACCTTGAGATCTATATGCCTTAATGACATATTCTCTCGCTCTCGAGATAGGTTCACATCACTGACCTTTGATCTATAGAATCGACTGGGTGTTAGACATCAGGACATCTATTCACACTTAGTAGATTGTCCTAGAGTATCTTAGGAATCATTGACATTAATGGTGATCTCCCTCACACTTGTTAAGGGTTCACATCATTAGATGGTAATCAAGTGGTTCCTACCATGTTCAACTTCAGATCATTGTAATCACATGGATAGAATCGTACTTTGTAGAAGATGAGACAAATACCCTGGGTATTTGTTTAAAGTGCTCATTGCTTTTCCCCAGGTTGCGATGGAGTTTTGTATATCTAGCATGGACCCACATTTGTATGGTCATGGCTATGCTCAAATTTGTGTCTGTATGATATAGATCTACTTTGTATGTCTGGTAGCTATGTCCAAGTTTGAGTCCTCTATCACATGGATCTATGCTGTATTCTAGTAGCCATACTTGTTTATTCCTCTCATGGATTTGCCTTGTATTGGTCTGCAGCCATGAGTTTGGTTACTTGTGTCTATGAGTCAACATACTAATGTACTACAGATGCCTACTTGACAACATGCTCCGATCGAACTGACGTTTTCACTTCGTAGCGACGACTTTTTCTCTCAAAGATATTGTTTATTGTATCCCTCTAAGACTCATGCTTTGGGGGGCATCCTTTTATACCAAAATACTATCACCATCATGTGATAAGACCCTTGACATACCTACTTGCCCTAAATCTCAGCACTTGGAGTGGAAACCCATGCTAATTGTCAATATTTCATGAAAATTTCCAGCACCGCGCTTTCCCCGTTATCCATGAGCGGTACCTTGTTCGCACTACCTATCCCTTGTTGTCCACAAGTGGTGCCACTGCTTATGACCCTTATCCCATAATAATTTCTTGCCAGAACCACTCTTTCATTGAAGGAGAAACATGGTACCCTGGGTAAAAAGGGAAAAGAGAAGTTTCTCAAGGCTTCTATATGATGAGCCTTGTGTCCTCCCTTATCCCTATCATTGTGGGTCAATTGCACTTGAGATCCCTCATCCTAGGATCTTAGATTCCACCTCATCCACTAATCTCTCAACCATACCTATCCATTGAGCCTTATAAATACAAGCTCATATCCATGGCTGAGAGGGATAACTCTTAAGGTATTGTTATGATGTTGGATTGATTACTTGGCCCAAGCCATTGGAGAGAATAGAGAGCTAGAGTCGGAGCTTATGGGGATCAGAGTGCTTGGTTTCATGGAGACGCATGTCAACACTAAGTCTTGGTTGTAAACTTCTCCATTTTTATCTTAATGCAAGTTGATTTCCATCCCACATTATTGTTGTTGTTTGATTTCACATGTATGTTGTTAGATTCGTTAGTCACTAACATGGATCAATAGATTATATTCTGGCAGATTTTTTGTGTTTTCATGTTTAAGATGATTGCAGGTACATAGGGTTACTATCAAAGCATCACATTCTAGGTATCTATGGCATCCAGGGAGGGTCTTCAACCTCTTTCCTTCATTTGTTCTGGAACTGAACCATTCAAACCAGTGGAACACCTTACTGTCCGCAGGGTGAAATATTCCTACTAACAATCTCAATCAATCTATTTTGTTTTCAGCAATTATCTCTTAGGTTCATGATCATAGCCACTCCTGATCCCTTCCCTTAATAGGTCACTAAAAGGCATTTTGATTTCCCTTAACGTGAGAAAAATAGTTCTCCTTGAGCTTCTTTTATAGAAAATTTTGAAATTGTTGAAGTCTTCTACTAAGCTTCTTTATCAAAAAATCTTCTAGTGTTCTTCAAATATTCCCATGACACATCTGCTTCCACAAAACTACAATCCTTATTATACTTAGGCTAATATAGAAATGCTAATACAAGACTATTGATCCTTGATGCTGAAGTTATGAAATCAAATTTAAAGAAATCATATGTTAGATGCTTCCATAAAAAATTCTTCATCCAAGGAATGAACAGGGTGTCTATACTCTTGTGAGAACTTTATGAAGTAATCCAATCCTGCCACCAAAAATAACATTACAAGTGTTGTAACATGTCTTCTTATACTACCAAAAGAAGGCCATAATGTTTCTTTCAGCTCGAATATGCAAATAGAACCTCAGAAGCCAGTGAGTCACATAGTATTATCCTTAGCGAATTTAAGTCCTGTTGATAATAGATAATGTGTTGTGTTTGCTGGTCTAGTGCCCTTTTCCTTCTTTTTCATATTTCAATTCATGATTCCTTTTATTCCAGATCATATTTGTAATATGTTCTATCTTTGAGCACCTCTTTCATTTCTCAAGACTATCTCAATTGATCAATGTGAGCAGTCTAAAATAGGCATGCAACAGAGAAACCTTCTTCTTTCATTTGATGGATTGACTTCGAGTTCAATATTTTCCCCATATTTCTTTCTTTTTACTTCATATTTTATTTTCCATACTTTTGTGAGTCTTGGCCTAGGAGACCTTGTCATGCCACAATTTTGTGCAATATGTCCATAGTTGTGACATTTGAAGCACTCATCATTGTGATCCATTATACTTCCACAATTTATTTCTATGCAACCATACTTATGACACTTGTAACATTGAACATTATATAAAACCATGTAACCATTTCTATCTTTAACTTGATCATATCTACAGTTTACAACTTTCTTCCCAAAATGATTGCAAGAATAATGATGACCATGAAAAGATACTTTGTACCTAAGTAAAAGATTCTGACCCGATAGAGTACTCTTTCTTATTCTTTCATGGAATGAATACTTTTCCTTTTGGGAAGCTTCCTAACCTTTATAGTTGGATTGAGCATTCCTTCTGAGACCTATTTTCCTCCTTGGTACATAGTATATACAGAAGTCCATTTCATATATACATGAGTCCTTTGTTATCTTAAGAAATGGAGTGTTGCTAGTCATGTTAATGAAAGCTAGTGAAATAATATTAGACAAGAGTTTCAGTAATCAAATTTATTATTGGGTTTCATCATTGAAATAAGGATGAACCAGCCACCTAGCAACAAATAACAATAGCATAGAAATAATGACAAACAATATTTATGTATTCGATGTATTTGTGAAGAAAACCATCTGATGTAATGATAACTACAATGATAAACTAACCATAGATGATTGCATAATCCCCCCTATTCTTCCCAGCTTAAGCCCACTAAACAAACGGTAAAATTCTATAAAATGTTTTGTCATAAAACAACATAAGATTCAAATATACAAAGCTCCAAAACACATTTATTTGTTGTTACTTTGTGTGCTATACATCGGCATGATCATAATCAAGCAAACTGAGTGTCTTCCTAGGTGGCATATTATTCTTCTTTTTAAATTCCAACTTGAGGTCAATTGGATGCATAATTATATGTGTCAGAGTATAAATGTGAACTTCCTAAGATACATCTACTTTATCTTGATTACATCACAGGATTTGAAGTGGTTAGCATATATCTAAACAAGGTCAGAGCCATATAAGTGGAAGTGGTTAGCATTTTTGAAGTGGTTATCATATATCTAAATAAGGTCAGAGCCATTTAGACTACTTTATTAGGTCTCTCAAGTCAAAAGCAATGTTGGTATTATTAGTCTTTTCTTAGAATTACAAATGATGCAATATTGGTGTTAATATTTCCCCTTTCCCCAATTATTAAAGGGTTCTAGCTCAATGGAAGAGTGCCTGCTTTACAAGCAGGAGATTGAAGGATTGATTCCTTCGTGCCCTAATGATGTTGCAATATTGATATTTTGAATAAAATATATTTTATTATGATTTATTATGGCTATGAGGGGGGTTATAAATTGACTTCATATGTCGCTACGAGGGGAGTTCAAAACTTCCCTTGTATGTTACAATAAAGGGGGTTCAAAACATCCCCTATATGTTACAATGAGGGGGATTCAAAACCCCCCTTGTAATTTTATATGAGGGGGGTTCATAACCGCCCCCAAAGGTTTGTAAAAAAATTTTGGGGAGTTTTCGAACCGCCTTCGTAGGTACCTATGAGGGGGTTTTATAACCTCCCCTAAGGGGTTTGTAAAGAGTTTTAGGGGGGGGTTTGAACTACCTTTGTAGGTACCTATGAGGGGGGTTTATAACCACCCCCAAAGTTTTGTAATAAATACTTTTAAGGGGGGTTTTGAACCTCCCCCATAGGTACCTATGAGGG
>LPNX010303471.1:137098-249598 GCA_001517045.1 Pseudotsuga menziesii
TTTGAGGGGGGGGTTAGAACCATCCACAAAAATCACTTTTGAGGGGTGTTTAGAACCATCCCGAAAAAGTCACTTTTAGGGGTGTTTTTTATCTCTTCTAGAACCACCCCTAAAAGTGACTTTTGGAGGCATAAGACAACCGCCCCTAAAAGTCAAATTTTTTGTAGTGCCCTAGGTTGCGATGGGGTATTTTGTATGAGTCATTGTGTGAATCCACATTTTTATGTTCATGGTTGTTTTCATATTTTCATCTATATTACATAGATCTACATTGTATTCCTAGTAGCTATGTCCAAATCTGTGTCTTCTTTGCATGGATCTATGATGTATTTCAATATCCATCACTGTTTATATCCCACATGGATTTGTGTTGTATTGTTCAGTAACCATGTTGTGAGTCTTTTGGGATGTATATCAAAGTGTAAATGTACTGCGGAATCATCTTGGTTGTTGATGAGTTCTGACCTTTGGACCTTTTCCTTGAAGTTATAACTTGTTTTGTCAAATCATTTTTCCTATCCTTTCCCTCTAGCCTCATGATTTGGGGGGGATTTTATTACATCTAATTCTCATCCCCATCATGTTATGATATGGCTATCCCATTGATTTATTAAATCCCCCAGAGACTGAAGTGAAAAGATGAAATAAGAAGATCATTTCCTTTATATGTTTTCCCTATTCTGAGCGACCATTGCACCTTGTCCTAATGCAACTAGCGATACCCATGCTCGAAAATCATCTTGTCCATTGGAAAGGAGTGATGCTACCATCTATTTCCTTCTTGTAGTAAGCAGTACCCCTGTTATATTTTCTTCATATCTGATATATTATCTAGGATATTTATCTGAAAGAATAACAAGTACAATAAAATGCATAAGATATAAAAGATACACAAGACACCAAGATTTTCATTGTGGAAACTATAAAGGAGAAAACCCCACAAAATTCTTCAAAATAGTAACATGATCAAAAGAAGTAATAAGAAATGTTCAGTAGCTATTTTTCTCTCCTCATCTGACTATGTCTCTCTCTCTCATGCACCTTAGAGAGTGCATGAGGTGTGTATAAATGAGGGAGAGTGCCTCTCGATTTATACCCTTTCAAGTCACTGACCAAATATAAGACTCGATCCTACATTTCATCTCACATGGGGCCCACTTCTCCTAAAGAGACCATAATTACATTTTACATGATGTTACACTGGGGACTATTGACCCGGCTTACAACAGAGGTTGTACCTCAAGGTCTAAACACAATTCAGACATCTCGTAAAGGGGTAACACATATCCACAATGGGGGTACAACAACATACAATGATAATATACATTAGAATATCTTCCAAAGTTACAAATAAATCAGCACTCCCTCTTAACTAGGAAGGTATTATTTCTCTACATGGTCACCAACACATTTGGTCAGGTCTTCATTGAATCATTATCATCATGGAGCCATAGAGTCTTCATCATAGTTGTTACCATCATCTTCTTATAATTTGATCATCGTACCATAATATTTGTCATCAAAAGTTTCTACAATGCCGACCCTTTTTTATGCTAGATGTAGGCCTATCCTCCATGTTAACCCAAAAATCCCCCACTAAGCTCTCAATGGCCTACACCACCCAAGGATACCATCTCACGACCCTCCATTAGACCCCCACACCCTCAAAATAGCCTAAGGATGAAGAAAAGGAATTAAAAACCCCAAAAAGAGCCCAAAATAGCCTCCTATGAGCTAAAGCCCTAAAAAATGGGATAAAACCCTAAAATGGGCTAAAGTTAAGGAAAAAGGGGATAAAAAGCCCAAAAAAGGGGCTAAATCCCTGACCAAGGGATTAAAACCATAAAACCCCTTGGAAAATCTATAAGAGGAGGGTGGGGGGTCACTCTCAAAACACTTCTCCCTTGCATATTGTTATGCTGCCCATGGATGCCTTAAGACATATTTGCCTCTCAAGCCACCCACACTCCCTCTCCTCCATTCCCATTGAGCCATTTCTCCCCATCCAAGAGAGAGGAGTGCTTCCACAAGCTAGGGAATGGTGGCCCATTTCCACTAGAGAAGGTATAGCCTATCTTTCATGTATTGTTTATTTGATTTTCAGTTGTATTTGCTTTCTAACCCTTGTTTCCATTTGCAGGTTTTATGCTTATCATTGTTTTGCAGGTTTTACCATAGCTTAGTCTTTGCTTACAGTTCTTTGGAGGAGGAACCCTAACCCATGTTCGCAAAGGGGTTCACCAATGCTTCCATCTTTTCCATCTTTGTTTAGTTTACTTTACTACCATTTACCTCACATTTTTATTTTCTTCTCATAGTTTAGCTTTCGTTTCTATTATTTATGTTCTGTTTTATTTTTTGCATTTACCCACTAGCAGGAACCTACCCTTCTATCCTATAGACAGAAGGGATTCATTCCTGCCCATGTAGTAGGAAGAAATCCTTACTGCAGAACTAGCGACCATACCAGGTCGATCCCATAGGATCCCTGGGTTTAGTTTTCAAAGTTTTAGTTTTTAGTTTTCTGTTAAATCTAGCTTATATTCTTGTTTATTTACATTTCTAGTTATTGCTAAGCCTCCTTGTTACAGAGAGAAAATCCTATGGCTTGGGGTACCACAACAGACAGCTTTGACTCCAGAAATCAATATTTCCCAATATGCAATAGAAATAAAATGTCTAACACTAAAGGATCAGACCTCGTACCTTATTCCGGACGGTTGAAGTAGATCCTCATTGAGCTTTCCAATCTTCAGCTTGAATTGATATAATAATTCCTCAACAACAAGTAAACAATACAAGCATACTATATATCATGGTGTTAGATCTATTCTAGCATATATAATCAATAATGTAAAAGCATTTGACATATTCCAATGGATACAATATTCAATCAAATACACATCATTGGACAGGAAAAGATAGTTCTTATTAATATAAATCAGAGATTACAAGATAGATACAACCTCTGACAGCACGTCTGTGAACCGGAGAAACTGAATCCCCCACTTGGGCCTCCACCACCTCAATCCTCCATCTCATGATAGAAAGCTCACTAGAAAAAGGCAAGCTTGGGAAGAACACAAAAGTGCTCCAAAGGGACAAAGGGATGCAGACTTAAGTATAAATTCCGGCAATAATGGACTATAGTTTCTTTGCTTTCAACCTCTCTATATGCCTTCAATGTACCAAGGGGTTCCTTATATAGCTTCACAAGGGATAATGAAGGGTCGAATCCGAGCGATCTCAAGGAATATGGAAGGCCAGGAGTCGAATGAGTCGGATCCATGTCAAGGAAAACTCCAAAAGGATTTGGATTATGCACACATCCCGATGTATGCGGTTATATGGGTCAAACCCGCGTATGTACGCGGTTATCAGGTAAAAAGCCGCATATATCATTTTTCATATAGTTTTAGGGATGATCAAGGAAACATCAAAGGATAAAAGATAGTCCATGGGGTCTAAAGAGTCTGCAGTGGGACAGGGGAAGGCCATACCAAGTGTGATTCACCTGCAATGGTGAAATCCGCTATAACAGATGCCCCCTAATGTGTGAGGTCAAAGGGGTCATACGATGGCCGAAATACATTATAAGTCCATCCCAGAAGTGGAGTGATGAAGGATCCCAAATGGAAGACCAACCACCCAATCAGCATAGTACAATGATACAACTTTGCATATAACTGCAAGTACATATAGCAGTCCCGGATACATAAGAGTAGAATGGCCATGAATAGGCATAATACATGATATCACATATGTGGTCATCGCCATGTACAATATACATAGATCATAAACTCCATGATGAAGATATACAAAGGACCATGATCTCCAAAATGGCTGAAGATATACAATAGATCAAGATCTCCATAGTGGCTGGACATATTTGACATACACTGGAATGAAGTCACGAGAGCTGAAATCTCATGAACACTGGCATGATCAAGGAGGTAGCATATAAGAGATGCCACCAGTATGGAAGGTATTCTACACAAACCACTATGAGTACATGTCCTACTATGCGAATAGAGGTGTCAAGGTCGAACATAGTAGTCCATCGTCTGATTACTGGTCATTGATGTATACCGTTAATAGACGCAAGATTACCCACCGATAATGAAAATGGGAATCAAGGTACTAGAGTGAAAACTAACAAGTGTGAATAGATGTGTTGAGGTCGAACACTTGAGAGAATTCATCGATCAGAGGACATTGATGTATTCCCAAGAAACTGTCGATGGCGAGAGAACCTGCCACTAATGACTGCAAGTCTCAAGGCACTCAAAAGGACTCTAGATTCCAATCCTAGAATAAATGATCTAAAGTCGATGGGATGAAATCCGCTGGAAGGAGGGAATTAAGGCATCCCCCATCATCCAACACGAGGTACTCAGCAAAGCTGTCTAATGTGGAAGGACTCGATCATAAGGTGCACCAACCAGTAACTGTACCAGGAATGGCTGACATGAAAAGTCAAGATAACTGAGGAATGGCCGACATAGGTTTCAACTTCCTTCAAAAAAGAGCATAACGGCATATGGTGACTGAATGAAGGCAGCATAGAATCGATATACAAACTGGGACATCTCTGTTACAAAGGAGGCATCAACAGAGGCTCCATAGGGACTGGAAGCTTAACCAGTCGGTGGAGATAAACTCAGATAAATGAGTACAACTCCTAAGTCAAACTATAACCCAACCAATGGATGTGATATGCAGTTCTCTGTTCGAAGGCAACATGACTCGACAGCTGCCAAAGATAACATCTTTCCTTGTCCTTCTTTTTGGTTTTTTGATTTTTTTTTGGACTTTTTCAGTTATTTGAAAATCTTGAAAAAAGAATAAACTAGCTTTATAGTTACAAACTAGGAGGAGACGAGTGTCATCAGGGAAAACAAACTAGTTCCAAGCAGTGTAACATACCTATGCTCAATGCAAGGATACATGTGTAGGATATCGACACTCGGGGGAAAATCCCCTCCCGGTAAAAAGGGAATCAAGCTGCGAAGGAAAAAATGGCTCTGCATGGCTAGACATGAGACAAGCTCAGGCTATATGTCTGAAACGCAATGTTAGGGGAGCCGGCATAAAGCTCAATAAGGCAGGCAAAGCTCATGATAATTCATTCATAACTTGACGTAAGGGGAGTTTGGAGGGAAACAGGCCAGCATAAGATCAAGAGGAGTATGAGGCTCTTGCGAAATGTCATGGCAGTACTATACAACGGACTCCCACACCCTAATGGAGAAAATGTTGGCATGGGAACCAAATGCAAATAAGGCGCTAACTAGGGTACCCATGTAAGGTGAAGCTCTACCACTCACATCATGCCACTTCTAAAGCAGCAAGAAGGTTCTGTGACATAATAGAGTGGGTTCGTACCTAAGGTCATGGTGACATGGTCATTAGATCATGCAAAATGCAAATGGTGGTGAACCTAACCTATATGCCAGTGTAGACGTTATACCTGATATCAGTACGAACAGGTCAATCCAATGGTTGAAACAACACTGAAAATGGTCTTCTACATCACAAATTATGTCAGAAACGGTCCAAAATGGTTAGAAACTGTCAAAACTATAAGAAAGGGGGTAAAAATTTTCAAATATTTGAAATTTTTTCTATAAATAGTAAAAAACATAAATCATTTGAAACTTTTACCCATTGGAGCTCTGATTTTCAACTGCAAATTCCAGGAGATCCAGCTGGTGGAATTCACAACCGTTTCTTCTAGGTAGTTACTCATGCTCCCCTCATGCATTTCAATATAATTTTTGTTGATTTTCATGGTGAAATGAGGTAGTGGAGGCCATCTCTACATGAGCATTGCGGCCCACACAGATATCAAAGATTTTTCCACGTATAGGGTTGGCTATACGCGGAAAAGAGGCTAGAACCCACGTACATACGCAGATGTTTGCAAAACAGTCGCGTATGACGCCGCACAAGTAAATTTATAAGAATCTAATGGGAAATATGGCAATTTTTCTTACAGGATGGTGCTATAATGGAGAGAGCGCGAGCATGGTGAAGTAGAGGAAGCTATAAGGGCTGACGTGATGGATCAACAAGATCTTCGAGCATGCCGACTCTACAAGTTTTGGTGCCTTGGTGGTTTGAGGGCCAAACCAAGACTGCTAGAGATGCTGGTAGACTATTGGGATCTAGACTCAGAGTCCTTTAGGATAGATGGGATGTCTCTCACCATAGAGATGGAAGACATATACTTTATCACAGGTCTATCTAGACGAGGGGAGGTGGTGAACCTTCACTCCCGAGGTGGGCCAGGCGATGGGATTACTATCGATGAGTACGTAGCTGTGTACTACTACCCAGATACTGAGAAGGTGGGAAGTCAATTCCCCACCAATTCTATACAGGTGCTGGGCCTAAAGGCCATACTATTGACGCTGGGTAGGATAGCAGGCTTAGCCTCACTCCATCAGGCCTTGCGACCATTGATGTTCTATGCGGTGGAGTGTATGAGACCAACCATATACGACTGGAGTACTACACTACTGAGAAACATGAAACACCAGCTCAGTGAGTGTAAAGTAGGCAGGATACGAAACTTTAGGTTCAGCAGCATATTGAGCACATTTTTCTTCAAGCGTGTTCCAGGATTGAGCCCTAGAGTGGACGTTCCTCTTCGCGGGGTTCGAGATCTGGCCCAACGGCGTTGGGCAGATGCTATGCGCATACTGGGGGGTGGTAGGGTGGCCAACCCATATCCAGCTGACTTCTTTCCATGGTGGCGATGACAGATTGTTGCCATAGATGACTACCCCTATGGACAGATAGATTTCCGGGGGGATCTAGACATGCCATTGCCACCAGGATAGACATATGGAGAGATAGGTACCAAATCTCGACTCTCACTCTTTTTCAAATTTTTTTGAGTTATTTAATTTTTTTGTATTTTCTTGATTATGTGAAATCAAAAAGACATGTTTTTGTGTGACAACACATAGTGACATCTACCATTCATGTGCAGATGTGGGACCACGGTGACCAGAGGGATTCCCATGTCATAGACGAAGGGGAAGAGGGGATGACATCACAGGTGTGGATGCGGAGCGAACGCTCCAAAGCATTCATACCAACTTTGGGCGACTGACTCATAGGGTTCCCATGGCGCAAGTCGAGGACTTTCCCGAGGCCATGCATCGACAGGTGGTGGGCGTGCCATGCGCATGGGTGCATTTATTCCAGTGGCTAGCTAGAGCCGTAGTGACGTATCATGATCACAACCCTCCCCCTCCATAGGATTAGATAGATGGGAGTGTATATGTTTTTTACGACCATGTATTATATGATGGAAGCTTTGAAAGATCCACTTTTGTATATGACACTATGTATTACCACATTTTTGATATATATAAAAGGTTTTATGGTGATCAGTTTATTTATTTACATGTGTAAAAATGTTTGTGATTAATTTATTATGAATGAAACAAATTCCAATCTAATGCATAGTTAGCATATGAGTCAACAACTTGATTATCATTTCTTGGAATGTGTATATATGTGATACTGTCAAATTTCCATTCTAACAATCTCACATGTAAGAATATTCTCAATAACGTCGGATCTCTAACATGGTACAAACCATTGAGCTGTGACACTACTAACTCCGAATCAAGACGTACCTCAAGACATAGAATTCCATGTGAAATGGAATCCCGTAGAAGCTCGATAATGGCACTATATTCAGCAACATTGTTGGAACATGGCCATAGACATACACCTCCTGAAGACAGTACCTGACCCATAGGAGTATAAATCACCCAAGCAGCAGAGGCTGAGTGCTGAGTGTGACAACTTGCACCATCCGCGAATCCTATGTAGGTGGAAGATTCCATTGACATCTGCCAAAAGAAATGGAAACTAATCACAAACATGACCATGATAAAAAAAAAGACCTAACTATGCACAGTTGTACAATAATATACAACAAGTAGCCTTGGCTAAATATCATGCATAGTATTTTTTGAGATAGAGCCCATTTCTAGGCTCCGCCAAAGCTATGCCTTCATAATCGACTAACTCATAGGAACCCTTCTCTAAGACACGCTTGACCATGTAAGGACCACACCACATAGGATTAAATTTCCCTACCCCCAAGGGTTCTTTCAATTGATCCCACAAAAGGACCAAGTCTCCTTCACTAAACACTCTTGGACAGACAGAATTGTGATATTGGACCTTAACGCGACATTTATTAACCTCTAGAGCCACCAAGGCATCTTGACGCTGCTCATCAAGTTGCTCGAGGTGAGCCAAATGCTCCTCCAAAGGTGAAGTGGATGGTAAGAGTTCCACAGCTAGCTTCAATGAAGGAATCTCGCATTCAACCGGCAATATCGACTCCACTCCATGCACAAGCTGATATGGAGAAAAACCAGTGGCAGTCTTAACCACAGTTTGATATGCCCACAAAGCAGGGTATAACATAATATGCCAATTCGTCTTGCTCTGTGCGATGGTTCGTTGGAGAATGGACTTAAGTGATTTATTCACTGCTTCAACCTATCCATTTGCTTGGGTGTAGTAAGAAGAGGAGTTCTCTTGCTTATACCCTGACTTGGATGCCAACTCTTCCATCATACGGTTCTGAAAGTGTGAGCCATGGTCAGTGACAAGCTCTTTTGGAATCCTGAACCGAGTAATGATTTGGTTGAATACGAAGTGAGCGGCTGTCTTACCATCGGATTTTACTGTAGGCATTGCCTCAGCCCATTTCGTGAAATAATCCACAGCCACTATAATATGATGGTGCCCCCCAGCCGAAGCTAGGTTGCAATCCATAAAATTGAGCCCCCACTTGGTGAAGGGACCGGCAGTGATAGTGGGATGTAACGGGGCAGGCTTCGTACGTAGATTTCATGCGAACACCTGGAAAGGGTGGCACCTCTTGACCACATCAACACAATATTTAAAGATCAACAGCCAGAAATAACCCGCTCTCAAAATCTTTTGAGCTGTAGAAAGCCCAGATAAATGACCACCACATGCCCCTTCCATGGCAATCATTCATCACAACCTTGGCCTCCTCATGAGTTAAACAACATCGTAAAATGGAATCTACCCCACGGTGGTACAAAGTATTGTCCACTATAAGGTAGTTCTTAGAGACGTGACATAATCGTCGTCGTTCATCTTGCAAGAGGTGAGTAGGGGTCCTCTGTGTTTGCAGATATACTATGATATCTCCATACCATGGGTCAGACGTTGAGATTAAGAAGAAGTGTTCATCAACAAACGTATCTTCACAAACCAACTCCTCGGCCTTGCTCAGGAAATCCGATATAAGGTCTGCAAAAATTAACGACTTCTTCGACTTTGCCAAAACAAATTTGAGATCGAACTCTTGCAGAATGACAATCCATTTATTATACTTTCCCCCAATCATCCTTCGTGTGAGGACAAACTGAAATGGATTGACATGGGCCACAACCGAGGTCTCGCGAAGGAGAATATAATGTCTCAAACACTGAACCGCATGTACGATCGCTAAATCAAGCTTCTCGACATGAGAATAATGAATCTCTACGTCAATAAGGTTTTGGATCAGATAATATATGACATGCTCCTGGAGCTCCTCATCCTCCTAAACCAATACCATACCAATCGTCTCTAAATACACGGCCACATATAATAGGAAATCACGGCTATAATCCAGAGGAATAATCACCGGGGCCGATGCTAGGGCTCGCTTAAGTGCATCAAAGGTCTCCTGGGTCGCTCATCTCATTCAAAGGGAGTATCCTTCTTCAAGAGATGCATGAAGCCTCTAGTCAAATTGGCAAAGTTGACCACAAATCTTCGTAAGAATTTTTCCATACCTTGCAAACACTGAATATGACGAATGTTCTTCGGGGGAGACAATTGAAGTATTGCCTCAACCTTTAAGGGATCGACTCTTATGCCCTCCTTTGAAACGATGAAACCTAGTAAACGACCTGACTTCACGCAAAAGATGCACTTATGAGGATTTAATTGAACTAAATAGTGCTGGCATCTTTCAAAGACCAATCTCAAGTGATATGAATGACGCATTCTCATACAAGAATGAGCAGCGAGGTCATCCAAAAATACTTCAATAATAGATTTGAGATCGTGGAAAATCAAGGTCATCGCCCGCTGAAATGTAGCTCTAGCGTTTTTAAGGCTGAAAGGCATATTCTGATATGCAAACATTCCCCAAGGACAAATAATTGTAGTCTTGTATTGGTCCTCAGGTTTAATCTGGATCTGATTATACCCGAAAAAGCCATCCATAAAGGAGAACACCTCGCTACCCGCACACTCATCCAAAATCTAATCTATAAATGGTGTGGGGAAGTTATCCTTAGAACATGCATGATTTAAATCACGGAAATCAATGCATATTCGGATCGCTCCCTGCTTCTTATCCACCGGAACAGGGTTTGAAACCCACTCCGTCAAGGGAACGAGATAGATGAAATCGACTTTCAACAGCTTCTCTATCTCTGCCTTAATGGCGGGTGCTTTCCTAGGATTCACGACGCGTAAACATTATCGAACAGGTTTAGCATTGGGGTAAGTATTAATCTCATGTTCTATAATCCAAGGGTCGATACTTGGCATCTCATCATAAGACCAAGAAAAAATATCACGGAATTCCATGAATAGCTCGGTACATTCGAGAATCTCAGCATGGGAACATTCCGCCCCAATATAGACATTCTAAATGGTGCCAGGATTTCAAGAGATGTTTATAGAAATCATGGAAGATATGTTCGCCATGTTCCCATCAGCCATCTAATTAGGAGAGCTTAATGGAATCATGGGACTACCAACTCTCTAACTAAGAATCTCCCTATAATCCTCATGCTCCAAACGATCAAGCGGTGGAAGGAAATATGATCTATGATGAAGTTCCTCCCATGGCAGCTCAACGCCCAACATAGCCTCGATGATCGCTTCATCTGAAGGGAAAACCATATCCAGGAAGTTGTGGGCATGAGAAGATTGTACTACCCATGCTAGCAGTACATAGGGGTCTTCCTCTTCCGTTCACGAAGAGGAAGAACAAGGCTCTGCAACATTCTTAATATTGGATTGATAAGCTATCATGGTTGCAGGAAGTGACACGTTGGTCTCGACAGGCTCACTCGAAATACTCAGTGTAGGAAGAATCCAAGGATCTTCCATATGAGTTGTGTGAAAAGACACTGAGGTCGTAGAAGTCGAAGCCTTATCGGAACAAGATCCTATCATGAGGACCGGCGCAGGACAACTAAAGCTTCCCATGAGGGATGGATACATGCCTACACCCACACTCCAAGTTTCCAGCTGAGAGTGTTCAACGACCGGGACCAAAGCTCCCGAATATGCAGTAACAGGGGAATTCTTGAATGTCATTTGATCAATCGTTACAATCTTCCCATTATGTGGAAATCGTACAACGCGGAACAAGGAAGAAGAAATGGCTTGCATACTATACATCCAGTTCCAACCCAACAAGAGAATGTAGTCGAGGGGCGCACCAACCACCTCAACCTCTATCACAACGGTATTCCCCCCCAAACAGACTTTAAGGGACGAAATGATTCCATGTGGCCTAAAAGATCTCCCATCAAAGGCAGTTAACATAGTCGCTGATTTCGACAACTCAGGAGAACCAAGACCCTTCCAACAGGACAAAGACATCACAGATGCAGCAACGCCCTCGTCAATCACAGTGCTCTTGACGATCATATTAAGACATTCTACATGTACCAAAAGAGACACATAGTAGGGCAAGTGAGGCTGATGACCTGTGGTTTCAAATTTGATCACTAAGGAAGAATCATCACCATTCACACCAAGAGAAGAAAGCAAAGCCTTCCTTTACGAACGACAACTCTGAAGCACTTCCAATGCAGACATCGCACAAGGAGTATGGCCCAAATCCTCGACAACTGAATAATTCTGGGTGGCTCGGGCATTTGGATTATGCCCCAAGCGCTTAAGTACCCCCTTAGGAATGTGAGGTGCAGCCTCAGGTTTATTTGCAGGTTTCTCAATGCGCAAAGGGGTTCCTATTGGATCAGGTTCTTTTCCTGGGTTGGGTTGTGACGATCCATAATCTTTCGCACGAGCCACAACCTTGGCAGCACGGACCATGTTAATGCACCCACGAGCACTAATCTCTGGTGGATCATTCTCACTAGATTGCTCTTGGGACTTTGAGTTCATATTCTAGTTATGCGGTAAAGGGTTTGTTAGCACAGCTGGGCTTTGTGCTAAGAGTCTCGGAGCTTCATCAATTTGAGGGCACAAGTAAGTGAGGTGATAATCCTTACATAGCTTGCAAGGGAACTTAACCTTACATTTCGCTTGCTTGTCCCCACCAGCATTCTGACCGTTCTTGTCATTATTGGTAGCTTTCTCATTCCTATTCCGACCCTTTCGATTATTATTCTTACCCTTCTTTCTATTCCGTTTGGGTTGCTGGTTACCCTTCTGGTCTGACGATTACACAGAAAGTACATTCGCCATTTGGGTGGGTTGAGACGAAGCCATAGCTTGTCCCGAAGTAGATTGGTTGAGCGATGATTGACTAACTTGTTTTGCAACCAAATTTGTAGGTTTTGCACTTCCATGACCCACAATTCCATCGGCATGTGGTCCAAGTTTGACCTTGGGATCAAAACTAGAACGAGGAGCATTGGGAATAATCTAATACAACAAACCAGACTGAGCATAAATCAATTCCAGTTCCTGTGCCCTAAAGATTGCTTGTTCCTCATTCTGCACTCCGGATGTAGAAACATCCTTCGTGATATATGGAAATAAATACTTGAGGAACCACTCGAGAAGGAACTCCGGCAGTATAAAATCTTTAATTAATCTCTTCCGTCTACGCCACTCTTGAATATGATCAAAAATATGGGTGGGTTTATCTTGCCGAAATGTCGACAAGAGTTCAGTACCAACGTCATAGCGCACTGGTAGCTGGAAGTGATTAAGAAAATTCATCGCAAGATCGTCAAACAAGGTAAAAGCTCCCTTTGGTAACTCTATATACCATTTCACAGCAGGCCCCATGAGGGTGCATTGAAATAGTCGCAAGTGGACTAAGTACTGATGTAAGGAATTCAAAGAGCACCAAAGGTGAAATGTGGTAACGTGTTCACTCGGATCCTCTCCCGGTTTTCCTTCGAACTTAGGTATGTCCGAAGGAGCTTGGTAGGGACAGCCGGCCAAGCCAGGTCATGAGCCACGGGATCGTTCGTAATTCTTGATAAGTCAGGAAGGTTAAGAATCACGAGGAAAGGGAGCCTAGGATGATGAGGTCGATGGACTGCTCCCTGGTTCACATAGGTTTGAGCACCACCATGGCCTTGGCCATAGTGTCCTCCTCCTGTCTGACCCATATAGGGTGACGTGGAAGTACCATAGTAAGGTGGACCTTGACTAGTAGGAGCTATGAAGCCATAATTAGGAGAGTAAGTAGGTTGTTGATACCCGCCTCCGTAAGGTGAAGAAACCTATCCATACTGTGTCCCGTAATAAGGTCCATAGGTCATCACATGCGATGTCCCATGGGACACTCCGTAGGTAGGAAGATAAGCTCCGGAAGGGGGAACATACATACTAGAAGTAGGTATATATGCCCCGGACATAACAAGCTGACCACTATAAGTGTGAATATAGCCTCCCGAAGCAGCGGGTGGTATATGAACTTGAGACACAATCGGCCTAGTAACCGCAGTATGGACCTGACTTGTAGCCATATATCGGCTCGAAGGACCACGTGGATAAGGTGGAGGATGTACATTTGAAGAACTCAGAACCGAGGATGAAGGAATTTGAGTAATAAGATATGTAGTACCGCCTATCATCACCCGTCTCGGACCTGGTATCCTAATCGGATCACTAACCCTAGACCTAGGAGGGGCATGAGATGTAGCTTCCACCACTGGGATGGAAGGTGCAATGTGACTAGTACTCCCAAACCTCTCCGCAAGGTAAGGAATGGGATTTCCCCTAGGCATAGTGCTAGGCTCAAAGTCGGATTCGACATGAAATGTCAAATCGTGCATAGGAAAACCAGTCGTAGCATAACTACCGTAGCTAGTGCTAGCAGGTTCAAAGTGAGTCTCAGCATCTTTCAGCATTCCATACCGGTAATGTGTCAACGGGGAATCAGCCCTAGGGTGAGTAGGTCTATCGTGAAAAGATCATATCTGGGAAATCACAGGACCGAACTCAACTAGGTTAGGTGAAGGATTGTATGTAGGATTAAATTCCCCATCGTCAACACAAATGGGAGGAGGTGGCTCAGGAATAGTCTCTGAATGATCCTCCATGGTGTGTGAATCAGTGTGTGACATAGTCCACCTGGACCGTCTAGGTCTCTCTCCCAAAGGAGGAGGAGAAGTGGAAGGTGGAAGTCCTGCTAACCGATGAGAACGGCGCGGAACCGCACCCAAATCCACAATGACTCAAAACAAAAATAGAAAAGACTCTCTATTTACGTAAACCCTAGGCCAACTAGCATGCACAGAGCAATCACTAATAAAATCTAAAGCCAAATGCAAGAAAACAAGGGCTGGATAAGTGAGCTCCCAAATGAAGCAGGTATGTCTCGCCTAGGAGAGGCCTGAGACTCCCATACATAACAAGCAGAGGTACGTAACCAATTATTGTGGCCCTCAGCTTCAACATGTAAAGTGATTGTGCTATCTAACCCCAACCTGGCCGAGACACCTGCAGAATAACCTCTACAAGTACCCCCTCAATATCCTAGGTAAGGTCACTAAGGTCACCTCAATATAATCAAAGCTCAGGAGGACAGTCGCAGGTGGGATTGACCGTATGGGCAGGGTAGCAAAGCCCGAAACTCTCGAAAGAGCCCCTAGATATGAATACAATCCTAGAAATATCTCCGGTGCTACTCAGTTATGACTAGGGGTCATCCCAATCAATATCCGCTCACACTGCCTCATGCTTAACTCCTGTTTAAGAGGAGGATCCTGAGAACGATGGTTATACCAAGGATTTCACACACTCCCTGGACAGACATCTAGATGTTGTTGTTTAGTGATCTTGGAGAATTGACTTACAATGAACTATTCCAAGATCCTAAAACCTAAGCTTGTTGGTGCACCCTAGAAAAGAAAAGAGTGTAATTCATTTTAATTAGCGTTGATTTTAGTTGTCTTTATTACTCAAAAATAGGATATGGGCGTGCAACTAGTGGTGTTATGACGCAACATGAAGTAAAATGCACACTGTAACAATCAATGCAAATGCATTGTGTCCATGTAAACAGGGTATGCTACTATGTGAAATGCACAATTCTTCTTCAAATGATGAATGAAAATTTTTCCTATATGAAGTCCTAACTAGTACTCCAAAGAAAATCTAGATCTAGTGCAAGCACAATGCAAAGTGCAAAATGCAATGCATTATGATAAGCAAATGTTTTTGTCTTTTTTGAAAATATAAGAGATGCAAAAAGCAAAAGAATGATTCTACCACCCCCAGACTCTGCAAGCACACATAGACAACATCCAAGCAAAGCACTAAGGTAAAAGAACTCTAATGCACTAATATCAAAGAAAAAATAAAAAATGCCATGACAAGAACTTTCCTAAAAAAAAATTTAGGCTAAAAAAACCATTTTCGATTAGAAACAGAGGTCAAAATAGACTCAGGCAGTGCCAAAGGAGACTCAGCAACTAACAGCATTCACCCAGCAACCAACTAACTTCCACAAAAAGGGAAAAATCCAGGGTATACGCGACTGTTTGCAGTAAACCCGCGTGTATACGCAGAAATTACAGAGGAAACTGCGTGTATACGCGACTGTAAATCAAAAACCCACGTACAGGTAGAAAAGGTGCATAAAACAAGGCAAACAAGAAGGCTGAGACAAACTTCACTCCAATCAGACTCTACCAGGCATACATGCCCCCAGACCCGACACAAAAACAAGAGAGAAAGAGAAATTCAAATACATTGAATACTGAGAAAATCACCCCCAAAGGACAACTACTAGGAACTCCCCAACCGAGTCACCAATTCTATTATGGAGAGAAATTCCTATGGCTTGGGGTACCACAATAGACAACTTTGACCCCAAAAATCAATATTTCCCAATATGCAATAGAAATAAAATGTCTAACACTAAAGGATCAGACCTCGTACCTTATTCCAGACAGTTGAAGTAGATCCCCATTGAGCTTTCCAATCTTCATCTTGAATTGATATAATACTTCCTCAACAACAAGTAAACAATACAAGCATACTATATATCATGGTGTTAGATCTATTCTAGCATATATAATCAATAATGTAAAAGCATTTGACATATTCCAATGGATACAATATTCAATCAAATACACATCATTGGACAGGAAAAGATAGTTCTTATTAATATAAATCAGAGATTACAAGATAGATACAACCTCTGACGGCACGTCTGCGAACCGAAGAAACTAAATCCCCAACTTGGGCTTCCACCACCTCAATCCTCCATCTCACGATAGCAAGCTCACTAGAAAAAGGCAAGCTTGGGAAGAACACAAAAGTGCTCCAAAGGGACAAAGGGATGCAGACTCAAGTATAAATTCCGGCAACAATGGACTATAGTTTCTTTTCTTTCAATCTCTCTATATGCCTTCAATGTACCAAGGGGTTCCTTATATAGCTTCACAAGGGATAATGAAGGGTCGAATCCAAGCGATCTCAAGGCATATGGAAGGCCAGGAGTCGAATGAGTCAGATCCATGTCAAGGAAAACTCCAAAAGGATTTGGATTATGCACACATCCCGATGTACGTGGTTATATGGGTCAAACCCGCGTATGTACGCAGCTATCGGGTAAAAAGCCGCGTATATCATTTTTCATATAGTTTTAGGGATGATCAAGGAAACATCAAAGGATAAAAGATGGTCCATGGGGTCTAAAGAGTCTGCAGTGGGACAGGGGAAGGCCATACCAAGTTTGATTCACTTGGAGTGGTGAAATCCTCTATAACACTCCTCAAGGCCAATCCAAGCCCATTTGGCCATAGTACCAGTTACTATTGGCCATTCTATGGTTTGTAAATCACTCAACTCTGCAAAAATGGTCGAACTGAATTTCTGAAAATTCACCTATGTTTGGGCTCAGCTTCGGCCCAAATAGTTGAGCCATATGTGAATCTCCCCATGACTAGGGGTAAAAGGGACCATTTTCGAAGTGGGTTTTCAACCGTTTGAGGTAATTCCTCACGGTTTGACCATATTCCACTTCGCAAAAATAGGACTTTTACAAGTGCATGACCCATTTTTGGGCTTCACTGTTTGCTTTCATAGGGACTATCAGTGTGACTCACCTGCCTCTATCCAGCACACCATTTCAATTTCAGGTTCTATTTCTATTTTCAACAATTTATTTCATGAACAAAGTCTAAATGTCAAGTAAATGATTATGGCTTAATAAAATGAAGCTAGTCTAACTAAAATCAACTTAAAAACATATTGTCTTGCTTCCCCTTCCTCCTCTACCCAGTCATCACCCTCCGGGGTATTCTGGGATACAACAAAGGGAAAGCTCGTATAGATATCGGAACTCCACTATATTGTTCCAAACCATTAAAACTAGGTGACTTGGAAGGTAGAGGGGGTAGAGAAGGAGGGCTTCTCACGGCACTAAGCGTCCTCCCTGTTGACTAACCTAGCATCTGGGAGGTGACCTGAGGATCTACGGGTGGGCTTATTCCCATTGTGTTGAGATCCTAGCACCTTCTCTTGGTTGAAGAGTAATATCAGCATGAGGTAGACATCTAGTTAGGCCAGAAAACATTAAGGGTTAATCATTGTATTTGTTAAACAATTTTTGATTATTTATGCTTGCATACACAACCACAATGACATGAAATCTACCATGATGAATTCATAAACCATTTACAGCAACCAAATACCAGAAAAACAAACAAACAAATACACCATACCAACTAATTAACCCAACTCAGTTCATGACGCTGAGTGAGCCTCAAAATTTACTAATTTACACTAAGTAAAAACAACTCTGTAGTCTTTGAGGACATAAGTCCCTGACTGCTTCAATTGTGGGAAGTACTTGGGCTCTTCCTAGAAACTCATTGTCAGGAGTACCATAGGAACCCCAAAGTAGCTGGCCACTGAGAGGAATTACCAAGCAAAACAGGAAACAACCCCTTTCGATTGAGTAGAAACACCTGTGAGGAACAAGCCAAGCACTATCTTCTAGCAATCTTGGTGGCTGAGAGACCACCTTTAGCCAATAAGAAGCCACTAAAACCGGGGTCCAAATATCATTCCCACTAGTTTCATACATAAAATCAAACACAATTGATTCTCCATGCTCTTCCTCATGCCTAAGAGGCGAACCACCACCATTCGGAACACTCGATCAGCACCGTCGAAGCCATTCTTAGTGATCTCCCACACCATCAGAGGGCCACATAGCCTCTGATTCTAATTCAAACCCAGACCTCCACACCGCACCATCAAGCCACATGGCTAGTGTGAACCCGGATCCATTTTTTGGCCTAACCTTAGCAAGTGGACCCATGTCCACATCACAACCTATCACCCACAACTTGGCAAGTGGGCCAAGCACAATCATGCAGACTATCATTAGTTAGTTTCCACCACCTATAGTGACCAGCCAAGCTGTCCCACTTGCAGCACATGGGGGCAGTGGCCCTTCCACACACACTGCCCCTCCTACCACATAGGAGGGCAGTGGACCGTCCACTTACATTGCCCCTACTATCATACATGGGGGAAATTTCCCCACCACTCATGTTATCCCACCCACAACACTTGGGGGCATTGGCCCATCTGCAATGGTGCCACCACAAGAACCCCCAGCTGTGCAAATGTATTATGCACTTGCAAACCCCACCCCCATCGCAGCCCCATCACACATCAACTTGGGGTCAAATATGCCCTTCATGGCTCATCTTAACTTGCCTAATTTGACTAGATTAATAAATGACCCCATCCGCCACTAAGCTTTTTGGCCACCCATGCCAACTAAGCTTCCATCAGACATCCCCAAGTTTGAAGGAAAAGCAGGGGAATGTACCCAAAACCACATAATGACATTCCATCTATGGTGCTCATCCAACAACATCGTAGATGACTCCATCAGGCTGAGGCTATTCCAACGCACCCTTACAGGTGCCGCAGATAAATGGTACATTGAGCTGCCACAAGCCAAGTACCTGAACTTCAACTCCCTATCCTTCATGTTCCTACAGTACTTCCAACTGCCCATCAGATATGACAAGGGAGTGGAGATCTTGTTATCCTGTCGCCAACGCACTTCCACTCATATAACTGACCATATCCATGAGTGGTGGCAACGTCGTAGTCTATGAAAAATCCAACTTGATGACATGATCTTCTTGGATTGGTTC
This sequence comes from Pseudotsuga menziesii, assembly GCA_001517045.1. Lineage (NCBI taxonomy): Eukaryota > Viridiplantae > Streptophyta > Pinopsida > Pinales > Pinaceae > Pseudotsuga > Pseudotsuga menziesii. The sequence continues at coordinate 156,511 of LPNX010303471.1, forward strand.
CTTAAGACCTTGCTCCTTCCCACAGCAAAGGACGTTGCATCCGAACATCCCCAATCCGAAAAAGAGGCCATATTGAAGGCCCAATAGTTTGACCTTATGTATGCTCATTCTGGATACTTGTACACTGTCATTCCAGATGCTCCCCATTCGAGTACCTCCTACTACGACGCACCAGGGGCATCCCATGCTGCAGATAGCATCATAGGGTTGGTCTCCCAATAGCCATAGCCTCGACCAACACCACCTGTCGTTACACCACAACCAAGCAACATTGCTAGTGTTTCTTACTAGAACCAAGCTCTGGACTACGCAAGAATGATGTCCCAGTCTGGTGAAACAACCTCCTACACACACCCTATGCCACCGCAGCAAGCAGAGGCCATGGCTTGGCCAACACAACAGTATGTGGGGAAAATTCCCACATTTGTGGCACCTCCAGCCCCACAAATCTACTATGAACCGCCAGTGCAACAAGTTCAAGCCCCCACCCCCACTCCACCTGCTCCATTGGGACAAGTGTTCGCACAGCAAAACCGTCCCAACTAGCCTCCCCCCAACAATCAACAAGGGCAAGCTAGAAATAACCGACCCTGCAACCAAGGCAATAACCAACCACAGGGAGGTGGTCAACAACCAAACCCTCCCAACAATGCCGCAACTAACCGACCATCCCAAAACCACCCACAACAAAATTCACCAAGACGCAATGCTCCGTTGCGCACAAACCAACCATGCACACGTTGTGATGTTTATGGGAATTACACATTCGAGTGTCCCCTCATGGCTCGTGCTAATCAAGCCATTCAAAATGAGGCCCAACAGGCCGCCAACCCTTCCAATCAAGCCCAACCCAACCCGACACCACAAGAACCTCCCCCCATGGTGCTTCAAAACCCACTACTAGTCCAATCATTGGTGGAAATCGATCCCCCCCAAAGGCCAATCCCAATGCTTCAGGGGCACCTCCCATGACCAAAACACGTGTTCACCACCTGCTAGCCATGATGACTGAAGAGGTCAACATACAAACTAGATGTTATCAGTACGGTACCACCACCAAACCTGCTAACTCATCAGCAGCATCCATGTCTAAGACATTCAACCTGCCTCTCCAGTTACCCCCATTCTTGTGCCCTGCCATACCAAGAATCGCCAATAATGCCATAGCTAGAGCTGTAGTCAGCTATAGCATTGTGGATGATTTGTCCCAAACGCCAACCGCCATGTCCTCTCTTGAGGTACTTAAAATGTGGCCAATGAAACAGAAATGCTTACTAGCCACCCTAGGGACAGTAGACCCCTTCGACTCCAAGTTGATCACCTTTGACATGGATAATGGGGAACTGCCCATGCCCTCCACTATCGCCTTTCAAATATCAATGTCCATCCGAAATTTGGTTGTGCACTAATGCATAGTGGATGAGGGGGAATCCACGTGTGTCATGTCTACCTTGGTTTGGTAGAAACTTGGATCACCAATTCTACAACCATCCTCCACAACTCTGTGGGCTTGTGATGGACATCCCACTAAATCCTAAGGAATCCTCCCCCATGTCCCCATCACGTTAGTCGAGAGGACAATGTTGATCGATATAAAAGTCATCAACGCTCAACTAGACTACAACATCCTCCTCGAAAGGAGTTACATGTATGCCATGAGAGCAGTTGCATCAACTGTCTTCCATCTCATGATGTTCCCCCATGAAGGGAATATTGTGACGGTTGACCAGCTCACTTATCATGTTCCACAAGGGTTAACAGAACCTGCCAACGTTATCCCTACCATCACCACCATTGAGCCGCAAGGGATAACCATACACGCCAATGTCGTCCTTGTAACCAACACTATGGTTGAAAACACACCATCCTCCCCACCATTAAATGTGGGCCCTGGGTTGTTTATCAATCCCACCATGACGACTCCTTTCCCGTTAGTGTCACCACCACTGACACAAAATGAAACTATGTACTTGTGCATGGTCTCATCTAGCACCACTGCACCCAAACATCAACTGCAACTGCAGCCCCAACCACAACCATAAAATCGTCCACAGCAGCACCACCAACAACAGCTGCAACACCACTCGCAGTAGCAGTATTACACACAGCTGCAATCACAACCGCATCCCCACATGCAACCAGCAGGGAGTTATCTGGGCTCATCTCCAGTCCATACGATTCCCTTCCTCTTTCCCCCACCTGGTGTCATGAGCAATCCAGTCATGGCCACCTTAAGCCTACCCAACTTTACATTGGGAATTTTGGTGTGGTATCTTGATCCACCAGCTCAACCAGCAATGCCCTAAGTTGTCTTAACCCCGGTGCAACCCATTGCGATCGAGTCTCACCCTCCACTAGGTCCGCACAAGCCAACCACTACACCTACACCTACACCACCCAAACCCAAAAGGGCCAGGGGAAATAATTCCAAAGTCATTGCAAAACCACAACAAGTCCCACCTTGCACCGTCTATGAGCAACAGGGCCATCCAACTCAGAATTGCCCTGAAATCCCAATGATCCATGTGCATTTAGATGCCATGGATACAAACGAAAACATACCTGTGGTTGAAATCCCAACCGCACCAATAGTCAAGAACAAGGCATTGAGGACAAACCATGCTTGCACCCTTTGCAACTTGTATGGCCATTATTCTCACCATTTCCAAGACCTACCTGAATTTCGAATGGCTCTAGCTGACCTCCGTCAACATTCCCTTGAGTCTGAAATCACCTTGATCGAAGAATTTCACCCCCCACCTCCTTATTCAGACACCATTCCCATCTACATGATGTCCAGTTCAACCGACCTTATTGTCTCCACCATCACCGATGGTCCATCAGACCTATCTCTTTCGTTGTTTCCCCAACCACCACCACAACCTTAGTTGCAACCTCAGCCTCAGTTACCAGGGAAATAGTGGGGTTCATTCTCGATCAACATGATCCTTTTCCTTTTTATTTTCCTTTTCCTTTTCCTACCATCTAGGATCGTGAGTAAGTCTATCTTGCCAATCCGCAATCTACAGGGATTTCACACTAGGAGATCCTATGTGGTACCTTTGACTACCTACCCTACCTCTAAGGCCCCAGGATGTGTTGACTAATTTCCATCCAATTGAGATGTTGTTGCACCTACCTCCAGGTCCATCAAAGACTCCTTCTATCTCCAGGCCTGCCCCTCTTCCTCCAATAGAGACTGGGGGAAAGGCCACAAAAACCATAACCAATACCATTTACATGATCTCTAGCACCATTTTCCCTTCTGTCTCGTCAGCCATGGAAGATCCACCTGATCTATCCTGGCACCACTTACGCAATGACAGAGATATATGTAATACTGCCTTCGATTTTACCCCATTCCCTTTAAACCATAGTGTGGAATTAGTTCTTCCCATAAAAGACCAGATTTTGTCATCCCGCCTTGCCAATGAACTTCGTCTCAGCAAGGGGGCTTACCTCTTTGCTGACTCTGATGGACAACTCTTGGAGAACCCCCGCAATGGCCTCTACCTCAAGAAATTTTACACTTAACATCACCAATGAGTTGCTTCATTTTATTTTCTTGTTTTCCAACGTTTTCCAGTACAAATCAAGGGTAGCACCATCAGCTACTAATCCAAAGTCACCCAGAACCAGTTCGAGACACCTCTGGGCTCAAATTTCCATTTCTGAGACCATCGTCTCATGTTTAATAAACCAATTTCGGGACCTGACCTGACGATGCAATTGTCCACGGACTTTTACTTGCATCACACTTCCTGACCTCAACTCACATGAGTTTTCAGGCCACCGCCCATTAAGGAATGTAATTTTAGCTTTTATTTTGTATTTTTAACACATAGATTGTCTTTTCTTTTTACCACACCTTAAGCAGACCTCTGCACCATTGTCCACAAAATGATTTATTTTCTTGCATGTATTTGGCATATAAGTTCCCCTGGACTTGCACTCACATCACATGTAGTCAAGTTCATCCACCGCAACACACACACACGCTCTCCTGACCTCTATCCGAGAGCCACCTCGATTTGCGTGCCTCTGTCACATCGACTCGCGATCCTCTGTCGTGATCTATCCCATGCATGTATTAGTATGTTTGAGAGCCTTTTGCTCCATCCATACTGCACGGATGAGCTTTGGACCTCTGTCCACCATCCCGACATGGGGCACTGCTCGTGCCACCGCAATCGGTTGACCACATAGGAGTTTCATTTAAGCTCTTTTCTAACTCCTTAAAACAATGAAAAGATAGCCGAGCATAGCTACTTCCTTTCCCCCTCCCCCCATTCAGTGAGTCAGTCTGCAGATTGCTTCACACCTTTTGGTTATCTCCCTCGCGCTCCTGGTCAAGGAAACACCATTTCCTTGACTAGGGGTAGGTCTCCCTCTATCGACGTCAACACACATATTCCAAAGGATAGACTAAGAGGTCCCTATACCTTGGTTTCATTAAACTCATTGATGAGTTCCTTGGACCACTTGAGAGGAGTCCTTAGTGCCTCTTGGGATGGTTGTTTCTCACGTGCTCGACTTCAACTTCATCATTGCACTATTGAGATTCGTATAGGTTTTGTTCCACACACTACTAAATCAAAGACCCCGGAGGTCACCTGACTCTAGCACATTGATGAGTCTACTTGAGGGACCTAAACAGGTTATGTCCCTTGTGATTTCTGGGTTACATTGGAGATAGTGTTCAGAAGCCCCAGTAATGTTTCGATATACCTTTATGATTGATGCAACATACTTGTACCATAGAGACTCTGACTCTCAATCAGTGAGTCCACATAGCTATGTACCAGATCCATCAGACCGTCAGTCATGAAGATATAGCATTCCATGAGAATGCCATGGGTCCAATGTACCATATCGGTATTGTATTCAGCCTCACACAGAGGCAACCATTATTGTAACATCAGTTGTATATGATCGGCTCTTGTATGTTAGAGAATAGATCAAATTATTCTTTTGACATTGTCATGAGCATGGGGATGCCCGCCTCGTCCATACACATGTCACACATTTATTGTAGCTCACCCATTGATGGGAACCATATTAATACAAAAACAAAAAACCACCATGCCCCAACCCCGGAAGCACCACCTCCACACAGCAAATCCTATGATATCCATCGGCCATACGTTGAGCTCCTACCCTCACACATCAGGGGGCAATCTATAAACCCAAAAATCCCACACTAAGCTCTCAATGGCCTACACCACCCAGGAACACCATCTCACGACCCTCCATTAGACCGCCACACCCTCAAAATATCCTAAGGATGAAGAAAAGGGCTTAAAAACCCTAAAAAGAGCCCAAAATAGCCTCCTATGAGCTAAATCCCTCAAAAAGGGGATAAAACCCTAAAATGGGCTAAAGTTAGGGCGAAAGGGGCTAAAAATCCCAAAAAAGGGGCTAAAGCCCTGACCAAGGGCTTAAAACCCTAAAACCCCTTGGAAAATCTATAAAAGGAGGGTGGGGGGTCACTCTCAAAACACTTCTCCCTTGCATATTTTTATGCTTCCCATGGATGCCTTGAGACACATTTGCCTCTCAAGACACCCACACTCCCTCTCCTCCATTCCCATTGAGCCATTTCTCCCCATCCAAGAGAGAGGAGTGCTTCCACAAGCTAGGGCATGGTGGCCCATTTCCACTAGAGAAGGTATAGCCTGTCTTTCATGTATTGTTTATTTGATTTTTAGTTGTATTTTCTTTCTAACCCTTGTTTCCATTTCCAGGTTTTATGCTTAACATTGTTTTGTAGGTTTTACTGTAGCTTAGTCTTTGCTTGTAGGTCTTTGGAGGCGGAACCCTAACCCGTGTTTGCAGAGGGGTTCACCAATGCTTCCATATTTTCCATCTTTGCTTAGTTTACTTTATTGCCATTTACCTCACATTTTTATTTTCTGCTGATAGTTTAGCTTTTGTTTCTATTATTTATGTTCTGTTTTATTTTCTACATTTACCCACTTTCAGGAACCTACCCTTCTGTCCTATAGACAGAAGAGATTCATTCCTGCCCCTGTAGTAGGGAGAAATCCTTACTACACTCCATATAGGTCTTCATCATCTCTACGAGCAAGCCATCAAGTAGGTACATCTCAGGACTTATTATATTCCTCTTGAAAAACCTGCAGGATCTCCTAGGACTGATTATATGCCATTGCAAAACCTATGTACCCTACTATTACCTCATCATCTTCAGATCATCTCATCGTCACACAGAGCACAACCCAAATACACATAACACAACACTTACATCAATGACAATGGGAGGCCCATCCTGCCACCATGTTGGAATGGATCTTAGAACTTACATCAATGACGATGGGAGGCTTGGCCTGCCACCATGTCGAAAAGGATCAGCACTTACATCAACAACCATGGGAGGCCCAACATGCCACCATGTAAGAAAGGCTCCCAACACTTACATCAATGACCATGGGAGGCCCATCCTGCCACCATGTTGTAAAGTATTTTAGCACTTACATCAACTACCATGGGAGCCCCAAACTGCCACCATGTTGGAAAGGCTCAGCACTTACATGAAAGATCGTGGGAGGCCCAGCCTGCCACCATGTCGGAAAGGATCATGTGTATCTACGTCTTATGGACTCATCACTTCCCCTTGGAAGGGACATCATTATGAAGAACACCAAGTTTCTCTTTTAAGTAATCAAACTCCACTCTAGCTAATATCTTGTTCAATACATCAGCTATCTGCTCATCTGTCACAATATACTGGAGTTTCATTGCTCCTCTCTACACGATATCCTTGATATATTGATACTTGATCTCCTTATGCTTTGACTTGTCATGGTATATACAAGTAGAATCCAACTGGAGATTAAACAAATCAAAAAGTATCTTCCTCATCCACACTCCCTCACAACTAGATGAACAAGCTGCGACATACTCTGCTTTGACTATACTCAGTGCCATGCAGGACTGCTTCCTGATAAACCAAGAGATCACACCTAATATCATATTGAAGAAACACCCCGAAGTGCTCTTTCTATGGCACTTCCTGCCCAATCCGAATCCAATAACGCTCTAGCTTAATCTTCTAATTCACCTCATACTTGAGCCTATAATCAATTGTACCCTTCAGGTACCTCAGAATATGCTTTGCAATAATTAGGTGAACATGTATCAAATCCATCAGGAACTAGGTCAATTTTTTCAATGATCCAATCATCTGACAATACATTGTGGCATCAACAGAATCTGATGAAGCATCACTCAATAGATTAAGGTTCAATGCCATAGGTATGGCCATTGCCTTGCAGTCCATCATCATGAACCTCTTCAATATATCCACTACATACTTCCATTGTCCAAGGGAGATTCCATCTGCACTCTACCACACCTCCATGCCTAGAAAGTAGTGCATCATACCCAAATCCTTCATCTCAAACTTGGCAATAAGATTCCTCTTCATGTCAGCAATCAACCCATCCTCACCTGTCACAAATAGGTCATCTACATACAATAGAAGTATCATTGGTTTCCTTTCCTCAACATTGTATTAAATTTTGAAATCCTCTTTACTCTTGGTAAGGCCAAAACTAGTCAGGAAGCTATCAATCCTACCATACCATGTCGAACCTAAGGATCTTCTGCAGACACTCCCTCTGAAGCAGAGCATCATTCTCCTTCTTCCTTTTGTACTCTATTTATTGAAACATTATGTAATGGAGTGACGAGTAGCTTCCTTGGCTACTAATATTCTATGTATCCATCTAGGGTCACTGGATACCAAGATCCTCTATCTTGAACTTTGTTGAAAAGTTATTCTCACACCCATCTTTGAGCTTGTCATCCTATATAGGATTTCATCTTCAATATTGTAGAAAATGTTAAGATCTTCACCACTCTAGGTTATCTTCAAGCTCCTTATGTAACTGTATGTTCTATCCCATCGGTGCCTTCTGAACTCGTACAAGGCCTTCTTTAATTTGAACACATGAGTATGCTTGTCATGTGTCTCAACTCCCATTGGCTTCTCTATGTATACTTCCTCCTTGACTACATCATTCAACAATGTTATCTTGATTTCAGCTGATGTATATCCCATCTCATATAATGGAAGTGTACCATGTCACCTGTGCAAATGTCTCTGTGTATTATGTGCCTTCTTTATATGAGACGCTTCATGCTATGAATCTTGCCTTGTATCCCACAATGACATTGTTTACTGGATTCTAGATCTTGTAGATCCATATGGAAGACACTACGGACTTCCCTTTAGGTCTTGACACTGCATCCTAGACATCATTCTTCTTGAATTGGTATTATTTGATCATAGTATCCTTCCCTTTCTTATTGGCTACTGCTTTATAGCTAGAAGTCTCTGTATCAATGATGTCACTCAACATTATCACATAACTAGAGTGTTCCTGAGGCCTCTTTATTTATTTGGAATTCTCATCATACTATTCTTCACCTTGGATTATTTCTCGTTCCCAATGTGGTCTTCATCTCTCAAGTTAGATCTACTGTTCTCTTTATTTTCTTCCGAACCTCTTTCTTTCGCTATGGTGTCTTTGACGCAAGAAGCTTTAGGTTCCTCTTCTAAACTGTCGTTACTTGTTGTTTGGAATGATCTACAAGTCAAATTTAGTTGCATGATTAGAGACATATCATAATTTCCAGAACATATTAATAGTGACAAATATATGTCACATATCCATGTGACTATTTTATCCAATGCTACAACATTCATCCAGATCGTGTATACATACAATAACTTCTAGATGCATTCTACTCCAATGTTATTAAGAGTGTGTACTACTCCAAATATGCCATCAAAGAGATTTCAATATAGATAATTAGTAATGGAATGTTTTACACCATCATTGAACTCTTACCCATCATGTGCAATTTAGTAGTATAAATGCAAAAATACTCAAACATCAACTAAATATAAACAAGTGTATAACCAAACAATATCATGAAATTAAAATTGAATACTTATCTTTATTTTTTTTGTGGGTAGACTCCTTCTAGAGCCTTCAGCTTCATCATCTTCTTCATTCATAACAACATCATTTCTTATCCAAATGCTAAGATGGATAAGAGGTTATTCAAGAATTGAGTCCTTCATATTCCTCATCACTTGAGGGATCTTCTTTGAATTGTGAGAGATTGATATTCAGCTGCTCCCATCTTCTCTTCTCTTATTATGAGTTGAGATTCTTCTTGTGCACACTCTTCCCAGTGTCTGCTGAATGTAATCACTTCCTTCTGACACACATTCCTCAAATGAATGAATCCCATGATCTTGGGAGGAAATTCAAGGTGGTTATAACAATCTCTTATTCTTATTTTATTTCTTGTTCATAGCATCAAACACTTTATTTTGGTTTCTTCAAGGATGACACATGAGCGATAAGATGATCTTTAATAGAATCTACAACGATTCTCTTGGCTCTAGCCTTAGCGTCATCTCCCTCTGGCTCTTAGAACTTCCTTACTGAAATACTAATCTAAGTCAATTTCTTCAAGGATCATGGAGGTCCTATACTTCCATACTTAGAAGTTGTCAGATTCACCAAGCCTATATTCAATATGGTTGTGATTAGTCATTTTGAAATGAGAATCTCAAATGTAAATAGAAAAAATTTAGATCTTACCGATTTGAGGTGTCTGTCCTGGTTCTAGAGCTAACTGAGCTAGGATTTGTTAGTGAAAAACTAATTTTCAAAACTTGGAATTTCAAACTTTTGATTGGATAGAAATATGAGTGTCTTCAAGCTGATTTGTTCAATGTACTCCTTTTTTGAAAACAGTGGAGGGAAGCTCCCATAATAGGAAGCCCTAGTTTTCCAATTTCTTCTACATAAATGACTGATATTGATTCTATTGTATCTCTAAAGGTTCAGCTCCTTACATTATGAAATTTCTCACTAAGATAGCCAGATATGTCCTATTTCCAACTCCATGGGTTAGAGAAGAATTGGATTCTCTGAGTGAAAATTATGTTGAGTTTACCAAGGTGACTGTTTTGGGGTCTGTTCAGAATAGCTAACTTTTACAGACTTCCACATGTCACTGTTTCACATTCTGGGTCTGAAAACCATATCAAAGAAACTATAGTGCATGCCCTATAGGACGCTTGTGAAATTTAATTGGATATTCCTAGCTCGAGATATAGAAAATCACCCTAGGTCACTTGTTTATGATTGTATTATGGAGGAGGTTGGAACCTTGATTTGGAGGAACCATATATACTAAAGTATAGAGATTATGAGGTTGAAACTTTTACACAGTGTACAACATGAATTTATCTTATGACTTTAAAAGTTTCAGCATCTAATCCTTCTCCAATCATGATTTATAGCAAAGTTCTAGGATTACTAAATTCAGTCTTCTAGGGTTTTCAGGCATGAAACACTAATTTACATTAGCTGCCATTGCAACTATATTTTAGCTATACAGTGAAACTTCTTTGACTCAGAAACTAATACCACCAATAGATGCACCCTTATGAGGTGAGTTATACTAGTCATCCTTGCTTGATGATATGTCGAGAGAACACCTTCAACTAGGAAGCCCTAGTTCCCATAGCTACACAGTGCCTTATTTCAAAGAGGCTCTGATACCATGTTAGATTTTCTTAAGACCTGATTATATTATCTAGGATCTTTATCTGAAAGAGTAACAAGTACAACAAAATGCATAATATATAAAAGATACAAAAGACACAAATATTTTCATTGGGGAAACCATAAAGGATAAAACCCCGCAAAATTATTTAGAATAGTAAGATAATCAAAAGCAGTAATAAGACATGTTCAACAACTATCTTTCTCTCCTTCTCTGATTGTCTCTCTCTCTCATGCACCTTAGAGAGTGTGTGAGCTGTGTATAAATGAGGTAGAGTGCCTCCCTACTTATACCCTTTCAAGTCACTGACCAAATATAAGATTCAAGCCTACATGTCATCTCACATGGGGCCCAATTCTCCCAGAGAGATCATAATTACATATTACATGATGTTACATTGGGGACTATTGCCCCAACTTACAACAAAGGTTGCACCTCAAGGTCTACACACAATTTAGACATCCCGTAAAGGGGTAACACACATCAAAAATGGGGGTACAACAACATACAATGATAATATACATAATAATATCTTCTGAAGTTGCAAATACATCAACAAACCCCTTCTACCACATTTTTCCCTCATACAAAGTGTAGTGCTCGACTTAAAAAGGAAAAAAAATAAGTTTGAAGAGGTTTATCAAAGATTCCTTCATGGAACCTCATCCCTATGAATATGGACAGGTGGAACTAGAGTTCCCCTATCCTAGGGATGATCACTCAACCTTCTCCTTTGAATCCTCAACCCATTCTATCCATTGAGGCCTTTAAATAGTGGCTCACCCCTCATGGGAGGAGGGAAAAATATTATGTAATAGCATCCAAACTCTATCCAAATAATCTCAGACTTTATTGAGTCATTAGAGGACAGGTGAGGCTTGAGACAAGGCCCCATTGTGAATATCTCTCAACACCAAGGCTTGGTTGTGATCTCTCCTTCATTGCTTATTAATGAAAACATCATTTTCTTTCCCATAAACACTGTGTCTCTCATTGTTAGGCTTTGTTTATTGTTTATCTCCTTGGTCATTTACATAGAATTGTAGAATACCTTATTACTCTCATGTGGTTTTTTCTTTTGTGTCTATTGTAGGTTTATTTACCATGTAGCTCAAGCACAATAAGTTCAAATCACCAGATCTTCCCGTTAAAAGGTATGAGATAAGATAATTCATGTAGCCAAGAGTTCTAGCGAAATTTTATTTGTTTTCTAGTTTGTTTTGTTCTATATACGAACCATTAAGACTAGGGAAACAACCTCTTTTAGCATAGGCTAATATTTTCCTCTAACAAATTCCAAAGGTATCCCCTATCAAAAAGATTTCAGTGATGCAGTTGAAGAAATTCTATAGGGAAGTTATGCCAATTATATGTAGTCCATGTTTTGGAGAGAATAGAGAATAAAATTCTCAAGTTGGAGGACTATCATGTTTTGCAATAATTTTGGGATGTGTTTCTTGATGAAGTGCAAGTAATTCCTCCAAGGAGGGACATTTATTTCACAATTGATCTTTTGCTAGGAGTTGAGCCAGTGTCTAAGACACCTTACAGAATGAGTATGCTAGAATTATTAGACATGAAAATGCAATTGCAAGAATTATTGGGAAAGTACATCCATCAAAGCATGTCTCTGTGGGGATAACCCGTGCTATTTGTAAAAAATAAATATGGAACACTCATGTTATGTGTTTATTATATACACCTCAATAAATTTACCATCAAGAACAAGTACCCAATTCTTCGAATTGCTAATATTTTTTTATCGAATGAGAGGGGCAAATATATTTTCAAAGATTTACTTGATGTCTGGTTACCATCGGGTGGGAATAAAGGAAGAATATGTTCATAAGACAAACTTTAGAACAAGGTATGGGAACTATGATTTTGTGGTGGTGCCATTTGGTTTCACCAATGCATCAACTACATTCAATCGTCTCATAAATAGTATTTTTAGTAGGTATTTGGACAAGATTGTTCTTGTTTTTTTAGATGACATTCTTATCTATTATAAGAATGAGTAGTAGCATGAAGAACATTTGAGAATGTATTTGCAACTACTAAGGGAGCATAAGATACATGCAAAACTAAGAAAATATAATTTCTATAAAAATAAAATTCATTATTTGGGTCACTTTATTTCAAAGGAAGGAATATCAGTGGACACTGAGAACATTGAAGTCATTATAAACTGGACAACTCCAAGGAATGTGAAAGATATGAGATGATTTTGTGGGTAATTATAGTTACTATATAAGGTTTATCAAAGGATTCTCTAGGGTTGCAGTCCCCATCACATCTTTGCAAAAGAAGGGAATAAAATTTGAATGGACACATAAATGTGAAGAAAGATTCTAATTATTGAAGAAACTCCTTACAAGTGCTCAAATTATGAAAATTGCAAGCCAAAACAATGATTTTTTAGTGTGTGGAGATGACTACAAATGAGGATTTGGAGGATTTCTTATGCAATACAGTCATGCAACATTTTATGTGTCACATCCCCTCCCACCAATCCAACCAATAGAGGAAACATGAACGATGAATGGGGTGCTAATTTTCTTCCCCATGGGCATATTATGAAATTCATTAACATCTAAATGTGGTGTGAAAACACATAATAAACATACAAAATGGAATTAAACTCTATCAATGCATATATACGCATTTTCATCTTAGACATAACAAAAAAATCATGCATAGAGATAAATTCCTTCTTAGGCTATTCACATGCATTCAATTTAAGAATTCAACTGGACCAATTAATTCAATCTGACATAAACAAAAGGTTATTCATAATACATAAATTTGGCATTGTTAGATTTTTATCATTCAAGCTACCATTATGATCTTAGGATCTTTAACTGAGAGAATAACATGCACATCAATAAAACACAAGAGGCAAGAGACAAAGAATTTTCCTCGGGGAAACCATAAAGGAGAAAACCACACAACTTCCTCAGAGATAGAATCAGCACCAAAAGTAAAACCTGAAAACATAAAGATGATCTCCCGACAGCAGTAGTCTCTCTCTTGTCCCAACAACTTCTTCTCTCACTCATGTGCCTCAATGAGTGAGTGTGTGTATGGTAAATAGAGAGGCTCACTCTCTATTTATATTCTTTCGTTCACTTGAAACCCACTCCAACATGTCGTCCTCACTTAACAATTACTTACTAGAGTCGAAATATCTAGGAGTGTCTAATAACCCTAGTGCCCCACAACTTGTGGGGACTTTTCCTCCTCTGACCAACAAGGAGTTTTATCCTTAACACAATGGTGGGGACTATTTCCCTGACATACAATGACTCACCTAGGGTCAACATATCTAGGATAGTCTAATAACCCTAGGGCCCCACAACTGTGGGGACTTTAACCCTTGACCAATAGGAGGGTTACCCACAATGACTTGACATGACTTGTTACATTATAGAAACTCTCGATAGGAAAATCGGGGCATGACATGAATCAAATACATTGCAAAAGCATCCCATAATAAACATCAGGGTACAATACATAAGATATATAGATGAATACATTCCAAAGTTACAAATACATCAACACTCCCTCTTAACTAGGAATGTATTCTCTTGACACAATTTATCAGCACAAGTCTTCTTCTCTATATCATCTGGATCATCATCTATTTCTCGTCATCTTCATCTTCAAGTCATATTCATCTTCAAGTCATATTCATCTTCAAGTCATCTTCATCATTGGATCTGGATCATCACTGGATCTGGATCATCATCACTGGATCTGGATCATCACTGGATCTGGATCATCATCACTGGATCTGGATCATCACTAGATCTGGATCATCTCTGGTTCTGGAACATCTCTGCTGGATCATCATCATGAGTGCTATCTCTTGATTCTTCTCGTCACAGGAAGTTCTACAAATCCAACCCTTTTCATGTTGGTTGTACACCTAGCCACCATGTAGGTCTTCTTCGGCGCTTATATCTGACCTACTCGTCAGAATGGCCCACCCATCACCTACATCTGACGTACTCATCAAAAAGGCATGCCCAGCACTTACATCTGACCTACTCATCATAAAGGCATGCCCAACACTCACATCTGATCATATAGGATCAATCCTATAATCACATTAAAAAGGACCATCACTCACATTCACCAGCATGATAGGACACAACTACTACAATATATGAAAAGGATCAGCACTTACATCTGACCTACTCATCAGAAAGGCATGCGCTCACATTTGATCTTGTAGGAACCAATCCTACAGTCACATCAGAATGGCCCCCAATCCTAGACTGAGGTACCTGGTAACTAACTAGGTGCCTCCATTCTCCCGTAGAATGGAAATTGCCCTTACATCTGACCTACTCTCCAGAATGGCCCAGAACTTACATCTAACCTACTCACCAAAAGGGCATGCACTCACATCTGATCTTGTAGGAACCAATCCTACAGTCACATCAAAATGGCCTCCAGTCCTAGACTGAGCTACTTGGTAACTGATCAGGTGCCTCCACTCTCCTGGAGAGTGGAAATTGGCCTTACATCTGACCTACTCTCCATAATGTCCAGCACTCACATCTGACATGGGAGGAACCTAATCCTTTAACCATGATAGAATGGCTCAGCCCTTATATCTAACATGGAAGGAACCAAATACTCTCACCATGACAAAATGGCTCAGCCCTTATATCTGACCTGCTTGTCAGAATGGCTTCTGGACTCGTCACTTCCACTTGGAAGGGACCTCGATCTGGAGAACACCAAGCTTCTCCCTAAAGTACTCAAACTTCACTCTGGCCAATGGCTTCGTCAACACATCAACTATCTGATCTCCCGTCATAACATACTGGAGCTTCACTGCTCCCCTCTGTAGCATATCCCTAATATAGTGATACTTGATCTCGGTATGCTCGACTTGTCATGGAACACTGGATTCTCTGACAACTTCACACAACTCTGGTTGTCACAATGTATACAAGTAGCATCCAACTGGAGATCAAATAAATCAGACAGTAGCTTCCTCACCCATACTCCCTCACAACTAGCTGAACAAGCTATGACATACTCTACTTCAGCTGTACTCAGTGCCACACATGATTGCTTTTTGCTAAACCAAGAGATCACACCTGATCCCATACTGAAGCAACACCCTGAAGTGCTCTTCTTATCGATGGCACTTCCTGCCCAATTTGAATCAACATAACCCTCTCGGTTAATCTTCTGATTCGTATCATACTTGAGCCCATACTCAACTTTACCCTTTGCAACTATCAAGTGAACATGTCTCAATGTGTTCACAATAAAGAAAATATCGAGTCTTGTATCCATCAGGTACATCAATGAACAAATCATCTAATGATACATCGTGGCATCAACCAATTCTAATGAAGTAGCAATCAATAGCTTCAGGTTCGATTCCATAGGTGTGGTCATGCAGTCCATCATCCTGAACCTATTCAAGATCTCTATTGCATACTTCCCTTGTCCACACCTCCATGCCTAGAACGTAGTGCATCAACACATAATAGGAGGATCACTGTCTTCCACCTTCAACCTTGAAGTAAATGTTGGAATCCACTTTAATCTCAATAAAGACTAGAGTCATCAGTAATCTATCCATCCTGTCATACCATGCCGAACCTCAAGATATCCTATAGTCACTCCCTCTGAAGTGGAGTATCATACTCCCTATGTCTTCCATACTCTATGCACTGAAAAATTATGTATTGGAGTGAAAAGTAGCTTCCTCTACAGTTAATATTCTATGTATCCATCTAGGATCATTGGCACCAAGATCTTCTATCTTGAACTTTTTCGAAATTTGTTTTCACACCCATCTATGAGCTTGTCATTCTCTATGGACTTTCATATTCAACCTTGTAGAAAAGGTTAAGATCTTCATCAAGCTCATCATGTATGTGTTTCAACTTCCACTAGCTGCAAATGTCTCTTCGTAGTCTATGCCTTCTTTTCATGAGAATCCTCGTGCTATGAATCTTGTCTTATATCCCATGATGTTTCCATCTACTGCATGATGGAGCTACGAACTTCCCTTCATGTATCAATATTGCATCCTAGAAATCATTCTTCTTGAACTGTTCTTCCATTTCTTCTTGGTTACTTCTTCACGACTGGAAGGTTTTGCATCAATGATGTCACTGCATTCGTCATATTAATCTTCATTTTGAAATGTTGTCACTTGTTCTTCAGAACAAGTCTCATCATTCTTTTCTTGTGGGTGATTATGTATGCAATCTTTCCTACAAGTCAAATACAAATGTATGGTTAGAAACATTTCATAAGGAATATTCATACTGGTAAGTTCTAATGCATAAATATATGCTCATGCAACTACTTTAGCCAATACAACATTCATCCATATCTCATGGAAACTTTTCTATATGCCTTCCATCTCTACTAGGACAACATTGAGATTGTGCACTAATCCAATATGTCAGCAAAGAGGTTTCATTCTAGATAAGTAGCAATAGAGAGTTGTATAGCACCATGAGCTACTTACCCATCACATGCATATTATTAGTATACTATCATTAATGAAAACATTCTATCATGCATAATACATTAAATCAATATAAACAAATGCATAACAAAACAATATCATGAAATGACAATTGAATACTTATCTTTATTTTTTTCGTGGGTAGACTCCTTCTTGAGCCTTCGGCTTCATCGTCTTCTTCATTCATCATAGCATCATTTCTTATCCAAATGTTAAGGTGGATGAGAGGTTCGTCAAGAGTTGAGTTCTTCATATTCCTCATTGCCTGAGGGATCTTCTTTGGATGGTGAGAGTTTGATCTTCAGTTGCTCCCATCTTCTTTTCTCTTATTATTAGTTGAGCTTCTTCTTGTGTGTGCTCTTCCCAGAGTCTGCTGAAAGCAATCACTTCCTTCTAGCACACATTTTTCAAATGAATGAATGCCATGATCCTCGGAGGCCATTCAAGGTGTCTATTACCACTTCTTCATTCTTCACTTCTTCTTTTATCACTTTCAATTTGTTCTTTGATTTGAGAGACCCTTGTAAAGTATAACTGTATGGTCTTTGCATTATGGATATTCACATTCTTTAACTATTTTCTTAAGGTCATATTCTGATTTATGTTCTTCCCTTCAAATAGCTTGGTCAAGGAATAAAAAATATCTGGTGTCTTTAGGGAAGACACTTGTGCTACAATGTGATCCATGATTGAATCAACAATGATCTTCTTGGCCTTGACCAAGTTCTTCTGGTGTAAGGATTTTAGCCTCATCTCACTCTGGAACTGGAACCTCTCTACTCATGTAGGTTTCCAATTCATTTTCTTTAGAGAGATCGAATATTTACATGCTTTGTCACATACCCCAATTTTGTAAAATAATGTTAATTGTTTTATTATATTCCTGAGACATTATGTTAAGATTAATGCTAAGTAGGAACTGATGAATCAGCAGAGTCAACAGAAGTGGAATGTAATTCAGAATATTTTATTATTAATAAATAAATTGTGGAGACAACATCATGGGAGAGCTGTTAAAAAGAGGTTACTGGTCAAACTGGTGGATGGAACTAGGTGGAGGGAAAAAGACAAGTGGCGGCATCCTCAAAAACTTCCTAAGTTGCAGGTGGCAACTTCCCTATATTTGGGGTCATGATCCCCCAAGAAAGTGGGATCAGAGAAGGTGGCTCATTAAATGACAACTAACCCAAAAAGACCTAGGCAATCTTTTAAAAGTACTCAATGAAGAGAGCTGAGGCTGCTCAGATAATTTCCAGAGAGAATTCATTGAGGTGAATGTTATTCAGGAAATTCATTGAAGAAAGAGGGAAAAATAGTAAGGAAGTTGTTCTGAGAGGAATGCTGCAGTAACTTGGTTATTACATCTTTTTAGCTAGGAGAACTTGCTGATGTTCTGGGTTAATACTGAGTTTGAAGAATGGTATCTGACTTTGCTGCACCTAGTTCTAGCCAGGGAGACCAGAGCAAGCTCGGGGGTCCTAAGGAGACGTTGTTTGAGCGCTCTCCAGGATTTGGTAGGGAGGAACGGCCTCCCATTGTTGTTTTTGTCCAAAGTTCAAACAGGTTCTGTCACTTAACTATTCTTGTTTTAATGAGTGTGAATGGATGAATGTTATGCCTATATTATATGATAGAAGAGTTAGCTAGTTTAGTAATGTAAATGTTTCAGTTTATCAGCAATTGAATCTATTGATGAAAAATAAAGGCCCATTGTGTTTTTCCACATCTGGGTTCACTAGACCGTACTCCAGCATAGGGGTGGAATTATAGAAGGATGAAATGATGATAATATAGAATAGGATGATAGTAAAATTATAGAGTAGTATTACTGGGTTATTTGCAAAGGAATTATCTTGATATTGGGAGTAATATTCTTCTGTACTATTCTGGTTATTTAGTTACTTTCAGTAACCTGAATTGCTTCATAGATTTACAGTTTATTTTCTTTCAGTCTTAATAACTGTTTATCTAAAATTTAAATGGAAAGACAGAATAGCTAGATTTCAAATTCATTCTACAGGTACTTCAGTTCTTAGTAAAATTATCTTTCAAAAGAACATATATAAATGTACATAGGTTACTCACTAAAATTCTGTTTTCTCTAGTTATTTATAAACAAAATATATAACTGTAGTTATAATTCTTAAAATATTAACATGATAAAATAATAATTATGTAGTAATCAGATTGGTTCTATTATAAATAAATCATATAATTGTTAACTTGTTATGTAAAATAAGATATTATAGAATATAGAAAACGTAAGAATACAGTAGTTAAATAATAATTTATTTTGTGTTTATAACTAGATAAGAATACAGTTAATAAGTATAACATTTATAACACAGCTCTAATATATATTTAATGAAACAATGTATTAGGTTATAATTTAGACATTAACTAAAATTAAATTATGTACTACAAGGATGTTCATAACAGATATCTATTTTACTGCAATAAAAACATAAACTCATTATAGTGCGGGATAATAACTAAAAGATATCATTCCAACTCTCTCAGATAAAAGTAACTAAGTATAATTAATCACAAGAATAATATTACTGATACATAAGATATTATATTTACAAAATATTCAGTTTATTATATGTATAGTATAAACAATGAATGTAAATTAAAATTTCTATGTACAGAAACAGTAATATAAACAATGAATGTAAGTTAAAATTATTATGTACAAAAAGAGAAATATTGGGAATCTAGTCAATTTTAATATTACAGGATTCAAGCAAAAATTTTGTACTTGAAAAGAGAGTAACTGTTAGTTACTCAAGTACTTCATCAAAAATTATAAGTTTAAACAAATAGAGCTACAATATGCTCATTTTATCAAAACGATTTATTTAACACAATTTTTTTTAACCAAAATAACTTACAGAGATATATTATTAACCCAGAATAAAATTTCCAAGAGCCTGTAAATTTTCTTTTACGATCGAGCCCAAATATTATTATTATAATAAATAAACAAAGAAATAATTAGATTTCAGTAAGGCATTGTAAGTACAAGATAACCAAAAAGTACTGTTAAATAACTTAGGTTTAAGTTAGGGTTTTAACCCTATAAGTGCAAAAAGAAACTAACAGATTTATAAAGTCGAGGGTTTCAAACCCCTTTGTTTTCCAAGATTATTCATTAACTTAACATTTTAGACAGTGAAGCCAAGCAAAGAGTCTGAAAGACTTCTTAAGCTACGGCTTCTCCAAGTTTCTCATAACAGAGCTAAAATACAGTTACGGCCTGAACTAGAGCCTCCTTACGCGGCTCAAAGGCCTCATTAACTACAAAGAAAACAACAAAAGAAAGTAACAAGCAAACTGAAACCCCAAGGGTAACAATTTTTGCAGCGCAACCAATCTGTTCCAGATGGACCAAACAAATAGTAATGGCCATGGTTAAAAACCAGGCTTACCGTAAAACTTGAACCAGGCTTACCGTAAAACTTGAACCGCTGTTGTAAACTTGCACAGCCAAACGGAGGAAGGGGTCGACCTGTAAAAAGAAGAATTCATTTTAAAAACTGTTAGAAATGATTGTAATTACACAAAAAAACAATGCAATAAATAAATTTAAGGACTGACAGTCCTCTTACCAGAAACTTTGGGTAAAGCGTGACCACCATTTAACTACGAAGCACCCATGAATTCCAGTAAGCAAATATTTTGCAGAAAAGAAGGAAAGTGTTAACTGCACAGCACACATCCAACCCTGTCCCAAGGAACCATACTTCAACTTTCACGAAGGAGGAAGAAGTTGTAGTCGAGGGATTGAACAAGGAAACGACAAGGGAGATTAACCCTAAGTTTGATCAACAGCCTTCATAAAAACACAAACAATGGCACACTAACACCTCTCTACAGGCAGTGGATGAACCTTCAAGCAAGAACAACGATGGGGAGGCTGTCACACAGCAAATAATGACAGTTCCTTGAGGAAGAATCGCAGCAGAACAGAGACTTCCCGAAGGCAAAGGAAGAGTGACGGATTTAGGGTTTGACTGTAGCCTTTTAACAATCAAATGCATGGACCAGGAAGTGCCACGTTATCACGCATATTTTATGCAATTCGGGTAACGTTTGTATAGTCCAGGATTCCACAAATGATTTCCAATCATTTTATTGTTTATCCATAGTTCACTCATCTCGTTGTGCACGTAGCATGAAACCTACATTATTTTTGTCACAACATAATCTCGTTAGTAATCATCAAGGGTATGGGAACCATACGACCCTTATGATTATGTTCATAATATATTTTGCAATATAATTCTTACCAGGTATTATAACTTATACCCTTTGCATATTCCTTTCCATATTACGATGCTATCATCAAATGATTATATTAATGAAAATGACAATGTTCTTATAGAGTATAAATTAAGAGATAAGGAATAAAGGTATTCTCTTAATAATTAAGCAACCAAAGTAGATTTATACTTAACCAAGTATATTTTGTTCATGCAAAGGAGTTAAGGAAGCCATCATGGTAAAAGAGGATAGAAGGTAAACTTAAGTTAATCCATAGACTTGTGAAGTATAAAGACATACCCTATGACTCAGTATATTATAGATTTGACTATTGTTCTTTAAGCCAATCTGTTAATAACTCTAGAATATTATTAAGCCATGAAAAATAATTTCTTTGTTTACATAATCTAACCATGATAAGTAAGTCTATATTTATAGTGATTACTTACTTTAAACGATGTAGTATGGAACTAGCAGGTTGTATGAAAATCTATTAGATCTCTAAAGAAGTAAAGGTTCTATTGAGATTTGAATAATATTACTAACTGTAAATAGATGGTTATTCTCCAAACAATTGTAGTATAGAGAAATTTTAAACCCTCTAATACTAGCCTCTTTTATTTGACTGCAGTATGCATTGAGATTGTAATTACCTCAAAATTTGGGAGAATGAAAGTAAGAATTGGATACATAAGCTCTTTAATATTGTATAGTATTATTTTTCTTTACATGACAGTCTCTTTTGTATGATCGCAAAAAGAACAAATTCAGTAAACTGAAAAGAACTATTCTACTGCTAAAACATAACCAACAAATAATTAATTTCGATAACAGATAACTAATCAAACAATTAGTGACTGCTTTTATTGAAATTATATGTATTTAAAAATTTTAATTTTTTTTGAAATTTTGGGGTTTTGACATGTGGTATCAGAGCATGGTTCAAATACTAGGCCTGAATGTGGCCCAACCAGTTTCCACAGAACAGCAAAAAAATAATGTACTAACCTATATTTTGTTTTATGTAAAGAAGCAAAAAACTTCTTTTTCTGAATCTAACAGACAGGTATGGAGAAGCTACGAGAATATGCTGAGGAGGACTCTCCAAACACCGAGACAAGATAGATGTCTAGAGAACCTGTGTTAGAAGAGGTAACTACTCACTCTTCAGATCTGATGCACACTATAAAGGATTTAAAGACTGAAATGGAATAAGTCAAGAAGGATAATGAGAGAATTTTAAAGACTCAGGATGAGTTAAACCAAATTTTGATGGAAAAATTTCAGACTGAAAGGAGGAGCAAAAGATCCAAATCTGAAGAAGCTAGCCATCAGAAAGGATCTAAAAAGATGAAACTGGCTAAAGCTGAAAGTAGTTCATCATCTGAAGGATTCAGGGAACAACAAAGGTATTACACTACTAGTGACAGTAGTGAGGCTGAGTTGTATAATAGAAAGAAAAAGGACAGGCTATATGAAGAGATTTCCGGGGAGTTCAAAAAAATAAAACCCCCAACTTTCAATGGAGAGATTGAAAAAGGGGAAGAAGCAGAGTCCTAGTTATCCGGGATGAGAAAATATTTTCAGATATACAACTATTCAAATCAGCTGAAGGCAAGAATGGCCATCTATAATCTCTCTGGAAAAGCAGATATATGGTGGCAAGATTTGAAGAGAGTTAAGGGTATCAAGGAAAAAGAGGTTAAATGGAGTACTTTTAAAAGGTACTTCAAGAAGAAATTTATGTCCGAACAATACTATGAAGAAAGAGCTAAGGAATTTTATGAGTTAAAGTTAGGATCCATGACTATGAAGGACTTAAATAGTAAATTCTTAAGTTTGTTGAGGTATGTACCTTATTTAGTTGATGAGAAACCTAAAGTACAACAGTTTCTCAGCTATCTGCCATATCATATCAAGGACAGAATCAAGTATGATAACCCTAAGACTCTGGAAGAAGCCATGCGGAAGGCAAATTTTTGTTTTGAACAGAACAAAAAGAAAGAAGGTATAGCCAACTGGAAGGCTAAAAAGAAGAGTAATCAGCCTGAGTTTAAAAAGAAAGAATTTATACCTTAGAAGAATTTCAAGAATAATAAGAACAGAAATCATTCTAATGGTAAGAACTTCCAAGGAAATAGAAATGGTGTTTCTAATAATTCTAGCAATTTTAAAGGAAAGGAAGTTCCAAACAATCATGGAAATTTCACTAAGAATTTTGAACGAAAGGAGCCTGTTAAGTGATGGGAGTGCAATGGCCCACACTATGCCTCAGTATGCCCAAATCGGAAAAATCCAAACAGCAATATTCATACTGTGCAGGATGAAATGACTGTTGGAGAATTTGCAAGGACTATGCCCAGAATCAATGCAGCATTGGAGAACCGCCAAGATGATTATCAGACTTCCATGGTGGAAGCGAAAGGTATGATTAACCAAACCCCGGTAACTATTTTAATAGATCCAGGGGCTAGTTTTAGTTATGTTTTAGCTCAGATAGTGGAAAAGTGGAAATTGACTGTTGAAAAGTTTGATAGTTCCTGGTTAGTTCAATTAGCCACTGGGGCAAAAAGGAAAGTAACCTGTTATGTGAAAGAATGTGCTTTAGTTATGAATGATTTTAAAAATACTGTTAAGCTAAATGTTATGCCACTTGGCTCGTATGACTTACTGATTGGTATGGATTGGTTAGAGCAGCACAAGATAGTTTTAAACTGTTTTGATAAAACCTTTACGTGCGTAAATAATAATGAACAACCAGTAACAGTTAAGGGTATTCCTAGGAAAACTGTAATCAGGCAGATTTCTGCCTTACAACTTAAAAGAGCAGTCAGGAAAGGGTGCAAAGCCTATGCTGTAACTATTACAGATGAGGCAAGTAAATCTGATGAAGATAAGTTAAAAATAGAGGATATTCCTATGTTAAACGAATTTACTGATGTTTTTCTGGAGGAAATTCCAGGATGACCTCCTAGGAGGGAACTGGATTTCACTATTGAGTTGGTACCAAGTGTTGTACCTAGCTCAAAAGCTCCGTATCTTATCAATATTTTGGAACTTAATGAATTAAAATCATAGTTAAAAGAATTAATAGATAAGTAGTACATTCGACCTAGTGTGTCCCCTTGGGGATCACCAGTAATCTTTGTAAAAAAGAAAGACGAAACTATGCGACTATGCATAGATTACCGTCAACTAAATAAGATGACAATTAAAAACAGATATCTGTTGCCCTGCATAGATGATCTGTTTGATTAGCTGGGTGG
The DNA here is from genome assembly GCA_001517045.1 of Pseudotsuga menziesii. Lineage (NCBI taxonomy): Eukaryota > Viridiplantae > Streptophyta > Pinopsida > Pinales > Pinaceae > Pseudotsuga > Pseudotsuga menziesii. The sequence goes on from LPNX010303471.1 coordinate 181,165, forward strand.
ATCTATGCTGTTCTCAAAGATAGACCTGAGATCAGGATATCATCAAGTAAGAATTAAAGATGAGGACATTTTCAAGACAGCCTTTAGAACAAGGTATGGACATTACGAATTTGTTGTAATGCCATTTGGGCTTACTAATGCCCCAGCTGTCTTTATGTGCCTGATGAATAATATAATGCATAAATACTTATATAAATTTGTTGTCGTATTTATCGATGACATTCTAATTTATTCTAAAAATGAAGCGGAACATAAGGAACACTTACAGATAGTCTTACAAGAGCTGTGAGAGCAACAAATTTTTGCGAAGTTCAGTAAGTGTGATTTCTTTAGAGATGAAATCAAGTACTTAGGTCACGTAGTGACTAAAGAAGGGATTTCAGTCGATCCTGAAAAGATTCGGGCAATCGAAGATTGGCCAGTTCCAAAGGATGTAACATATGTTAGGTCATTTATGGGAATTACCGGTTATTACCGGAGGTTCATTGAAGGCTTTTCGAATAAAACATTCCAAAAAATCTTAAAGTAATTGTTTATTTTAAATTTTCTGTTATGGTAAATATATAGCAGAATGATTTAGTGTGAATGGTTTAAATATTTTCATTTAAATCTTACCCATTTATCTTTCTGTTTACTTGAAATATTAATTGATAATTAATATAGTATTCAAATTGCTCTCAGTTGGGATAGAATAATTTAGTTAGTGTTATTTTAGTGTAGTTTACATTTAACAGTTGTTAAATAGGATTAGGTTAATTTCACTATAGTTATAATAGTGTTTTTTTAATTTTGAATATTCAAAACAAAATCCTCAAAAATCGAAGACTTTCATTAAGAAAGAAATTTTAAGATAACTTAGGTCTTAGAAAACTAATTTTAGGGTTTATTTAGATAGAAATAAGATTAGGATAAATTTTTACTAAATTTTAGTTTCTCCTTAAGAGAAAAATTTAGTTGGTAGTAGGACCATAACCTACTAGATTTTTCCATCCGAAACACACCGGAAGCTTCTTTAAGCTACTTCTGTGGGATTAATCTCCTTAGTTGGCCTAGGTCTGAAAATCAGGCCAACAAATGGCGCTAGAAGGAGGACCTATTAATGATTAATGGCAGGTAGAACTAATGATAAAACTTCAACCAGTCAACAAACTCCAAAATTCAGCAGATCACCATTTATAGAAACTGTTAGGAGTATCCTTGAACGTGATCATATCACATCCCCATTTACTCCTGAACAAAGTACTCAAACTTTAGAAGAATCATGACATATTTTAACAAGAGCATATGCTAATCAAATTGTTGTAACTCCAATAGATTATGGTCTACATAGGAAACAAAGACGTGATCCACAATTGAACATAGTTACTCAATATTTGGTAGAAGCTAATAGCACTCCACGTTATCAAATTAGAAGTCATCAGAAACAAATTACTCAAACAAATACTGTTAGAATATTGACTTCAGTAAGTGGTTTTGATCAACCACCTTCTCCTCCAAAATCACCACTTGATAGTCCAAGGTCATTCAATTCATGGAATTCTTCAGGTTCTGAGAGAAGTCCTATGGTGGGAAACATACCTGTGGGAGGAGGAGGTAATCCTCCACCTAATCCTCCACCTAATCCACAACTCCCTTGGTTGAGAACAGCTGTTGTAGTTGTCCTTGGTGTACAATATCCTTTGCCTAAACACTCATATAAACTTCTTCCTAAGTTTAACCCAGATGACAAAGAACCTGCAGAGGTGCATGTAGATAAATTCATGTTAGCAGTTCAAACCATGAATGTTCAGCATGAAGATGTGGTTTGTCAGTTATTCCCTTTAACTTTTGAAGGAAGAGCCTCTACATGGTACTTTTCGTTAGTTCAAGGATCAATTACAAATTGGGGTGAATTTAATAAATCTTTCTTAGATAAATTCGGGGAGGATAAAACACCTGCTCTTTTAGCCTTAGAGTTATCTTGGATTAAAATGGAACGTAAAGAAAGAATTAAAGATTTTAACCAGAGGTTTCTTACATTAAAAAATAAAATTTCGGTTGCTTCGCAACCACCTGAGGATATAATTATAGAAAATTATACTTCATCTTTACCAAAATATCCTGGGATGTTTGTTAAGAGAGCTGCTAACAACTTTGGTAGAAACTTTTGAGGAAGCCATTAAAGTCAAGAAGGATTCTATGTCCTATGAACCAGATAGAAGTGGGAAATCTGATACTTTCCCTCGTAGGAAGATCGAAAAACCTAATTTAGAAAAAGATAAAGCATTTGATGTAGAACAGCTATAGAATGCTATTCGGGCATTAACCAATGAAGTTGTAGGATTAAAGAAAACCAATTATGAAGCTTCTTCTTCTAGAGGATATTTCAGAAATCAGTTTAGACAAAATCCGAATACAAATAATAAAACAAATACATCACCTGATGTAGCAGTAAATGAAGAAATTTTTAATACTATTCGAGTTGTTTTATCCTTATCAGAGATTCCTTCAAATCAAGAAATAACTGAAAATGAAGAGGAAGAGGAATCAGAAAATGATGAAGAATCAAAAGAACCCCAACAAGTTAACGGTCATTTTTGGGATAGTCTTGTAAAAGAATATGAGAGTAAAAGTCCTCCTATAGGACAACATGCCTACAATACTCATAGTAGAACATTCGTAAACACTCCTGGAGCTTCATCGAGTTCTACCCCAAATAATGATAACAATAATTCACAACCTAATAAACAAACTCAATCTGGCAAGTAGACTCAACCAACAAAGATTATTCAGCCCATTCAAAATGCTCCAAAATTGGATTTAGAATATGATATAATTGCATATTTAAAGAAGACACATGCAAACATTAGTATATATGATCTTCTTTAAATTCACCCAATGCCCAACAGTCATGTTATAAATCCTGCCATGAGTTCAATAATTCCTAATGCAAATCAAAATGTTGCAGCAAATAATTCTAATAATGATGGAACCTCAACTGATAAAGGAAAATCAACAGATGACAAAGCCTTGCTAATAGGGAAGAATTCTAAATCAACCACACCTCCATTCTTGCTTACCTTTGAGATTTTCAATAGGAACATTCATAATTGCATGGTTGATTCTGGAGCATCTTCCAATGTGATGCCTTTATCTATATGCAAAAGGTTGAATGGAAAATATGTTCCATCAAATTCACAAATAACTCAATTGGATAGGACAAATGTGAGGGTTGTAAGAGAGATGAAAGATGTTTTAGTTAGGATTGCTTGTAACCCTTTAGTTTTTCAAATTATAGATATTGTGGTTGCAGATATTCCTGATGCATATGGGCTATTTTTAAGTAGAGATTGGTCTCAACAATTCAATGGGTTCTTTGCCACGGATTGGTCAACATTATGGTTACCTAAGAATGGAAAGTCAAATCAAATAAATATAAACAGAGAAAGATATATGAAACAGATTGTGATAGAATTACATGATCCTAGCGAACCAGTTTTATTTTCAGACTCCATTATGGGGAATTACATGTACGAACTAGGATTTGGTAATTTTAAAGCTGAAAATTCTGTTTTTTCTGAAAATAAACAGTAATCAGAAATTATTAATGTGACATCTATTTCTCCTGACTCTTCATTCAAGGAAATTATTAATGATGTAGATAATCTTAATATTGTAAATATTATAGAAAGTGAAGTAGTTGTTAATAGTTCTACTTGGACTTTATATTTCGATAATGCGAAATCTAAAGAAGGAGTCGGAGCTAGTTGCCTGCTAGTAGACCCTTAGGGAAATAAAACATGTATAGCTTGTAGGCTGGAATTTAATTGTACAAACAATACTGTGGAATATGAAGCTCTAATATAGGGTTTGAAAAAAGCAATTGATTTGGATATCAAAGTGTTAATTGCATACGGTGATTCCGAAATCATCATCAGATAGGTCTGTAATTCTATTCACTGCCTTTCCGAACATTTACAGAATTATTAGTGAGAGGTATGGAATCTCATTTCACATTTTGATGAATTTAACATAATTTCAATTCCAAAAACTCAAAATCAAGAAGCAGATTTATTAGGAAATGTAGCATCAAAATTAATCCCATCAGAAAATCTTACACCAGATTTATTTTCAGTTGAATTGATTTTTAGGCCTTCTATACCAGATAATATTTTTAACTGGTGTGTGTTTGATAATGATGTGCAGGTACTAAATTTTCTAACGAATGATGATACCTTTAAATATTCGGCCATTGATGAAGTTACACATGACGAAAATTTGCGGGATTTTTCGGTAATAAATTATTTTTGTTCAGTTGAAAAAGCTTTTGAAAAGGTAAAACCGATCCCTAATTCAGTGTCAAGATTAGAAAAATTATTTGATCTTAAAGATAAATTTAGATATGGCCCTAACTGTAAAACCAATAGCTCTCAAATGAAATACAAAAGCATAAATTTAGGAACAGAACTAAATCCTCAAACTATAAATCTAGAAATAGATTGCACTCCCGCAGAAAAAACAACATTTATAAAGTTGTTTAAATAATTTAAGGATGTCTTTGCATGGACATATGAAGATTTGAAAACCTTCAACACACAAGTTATGCAACACATAATTCCAATTAAACAGGAGTCAAAACCTTTTCAACAAAAACTAAGGAAATATCACCCATCACTAGAACCAACAATTAAGAAGGAACTAAATAAGCTGTTAGCTGCCAGGATTAATTTTCCCATTCGACATACTCACTGGGTATCCAACCTAGTTCCAGTTAGGAAGAAAAACGAGGATATTAGATTATGTGTGGATTTTAGAAATCTTAATAAGTCTTCCGAAAAGGATAATTACCCAGTTCCTCCCATGGAAAAAATTCTTCAAAAGGTTTCTGGGTCTGAGATGTTGTCACTTCTTGATGGTTTCTTAGGATACAACCAAATATTGGTTTCCCTAGATGATCAATTGAAAACAGCTTTTAGAACTCCATGGGGAACATATGCCTACCGAAAGATGCCCTTTGGGTTAATCAATGTTAGGGCAACTTTTCAGAGGGAAATGGATATTGCTTTTAGAGGCTTAATTAATCATTCAGTAGTTGTCTATTTAGATGACATTACTATATATTCTAAATATCGACCTGATCATATTCATCATCTTAGGAAGGTATTTGAACGATGTAGAAAATTTAGAGTATCCTTAAATCCTAAGAAAACAATATTTGCTGTCTCAAAATGTATTTTATTAGGTTGTGTGGTTTCAAAACATGGAATCATGATTGATCCCGAAAAAACCCAAGCCATTTCAAAAATAACTTACCCTTTTAGCAAGAAACCAATGCAATCATTTCTTGGTAAAATAAATTTTGTTAGGAGATTCATCCCCAGTTTCTTTGAAATCATTCGTCCTTTGCATAAAATGATTAAGAAGGATGCTATTTTTAATTGGGGACAAACTGAAAAAGAGTCATTTCAGAAAATTTTAGAATCCATTTCAGAAGCTCCTAGTCTTTTAAGCCCATATTTTAACAAAGATTTCATATTGTATACTTTCGCTTCTGACATCTCATATGCAGCAGTTTTAACCCAACTAAATCAGCAAAATCATTGAAGTGCCAATCTCCTTTATGAGTTCAAATTTTAAAAGTGCTGAGCTTAATTAACATGAAGTTGATAAGCAATCTTTTGCTATTTTTAAAGCTGTCAAACACTTTCGTCCATATTTGTTGAAATCTAAAATGAAAGTGATAGTTCCTTATCCTTCAGTCAGAAATTTTTTAGTGCAAAAAGATTTAGGTGAAAAAATAGCACCATGGATGACAACCCTTCAAGAATATGACTTGGAAATTAAACCTTCAATGATAGTCAAAGGTCAATGATTATGTAAACTAGCTGCTGAAGCTAGTCATCTGCCTAATAATATTGCTGAAGCTATGATTGATGAGATTTTACTTACAAGGGAAATCTACTTCTATTTTCCACCACAGGATTCCTGGTATAAGGACATAAGAGTATTTTTGGAAATAGGAACTGCTCTAGATTACTTGGAACCTAAGAAAAGGAGAGCACTTAGATTGAAATCTTCTCCTTATCTTCTAATTGATAACATCCTTTTTAGGAGAAATTCAGATGGAGTGTTGCTTTGATTCCTAGACAAAGATGAAATAGAAGTGATTTTGAAGGAGTTACATTCTAGACCAGCAGGGGGTCTTTTTGGTGGAGAAACTACTGCGCATAAGATTCTTAGATCTGGCTATTATTGGCCTGCCCTATTTCGTGATTCCAATGGTTTTGTCAGAAAATGTCAAGAATGTCAACTTGCTGCAGGAAGAGTTAAGAAACCTGCTTTCCCATTACAACCTATTTCAGTAGAAAGACATTTTCATCAATAAGTTATTGACATAGTAGGACCAATAAACCCTCCCTTTTCTATGCAACACAAGTATATAATAACTGCAACTGATTATTTTACTTGTCGGGCAGAAGCTGCTCCATTAAGGGTTGTAAACACCAATCAGGCTATATTATTTTTAGAATCCTTTATCATAACGAGATTTGGTGTTATAGATTCCCTTGTCTTTGATAATGCTTCATACTTTTCATCAGTTGAGTTAACTCAATTTGCTTTAGAGAAGGGAATAAGAGTTAGGTGTTCAGCTAACTATCATCCTCATGGAAATGGTTTAGCTGAATCAACAAACAAAAATTTATTGAAAATTCTTGAAAGAACTATTTCAGCTCACCATCGTGATTAGCATACAGAATTATTTAATGCTCTTTGGGTAGACAGGGTAACTCTTAAGGTTGCAATAGGTAACTCACCCTTCTTCTTGGTTTATGGAACTGAAGCTATTTTACCATCGAATTTATTTTTACCTTCATTACAATTAGCTCATTTTGTTCAAGATGAAGATTGTCTAGCAATGGAAAAAAGGATCAATACTTTGTTAAAACTTGGGGAAGAAAAAGAGAAGTCAAAACAACATTTTACAAAACATCAACAAATTGTGAAGTCCTGGTTTGATCAATCCTCAAGTTCCAATCAAGAATTTCAGGTGGGAGACTTAGTTTTAAAATGGGATTAAGTTCATGAGGAAAAAGGAGATCATACTAAGTTTCAAAAGCTTTGGTTAGGTCCCTTTGTTATTGCTGAAAAGATAGGTCCAAGTAACTTTCATTTGCAAACAGTAGAAGGACAGTTCAAAACATTCCCAGTGAATGGACTAATCCTGAAAAAATATTTATGTTGATATTTTAGACCCTAAAATGTATATAATTTGTTTGTTGTTTGTAAATAATTTTATATTTTTGTATAAAATGGTTTATATTTTGTACAAATAAAGGATGATGATAAATTCATAAGGCTTATGTAACTTTCAAACATAATTCCACTATTGCAACCAGTTCTGATTTTCTTAATCAAATATTTCATTCGCATTAAAAACTGAAATCATTAGTTTAAAAATTATGATATTAGACTGAAATCTTCAAAATTTGTTCAGGATGATCAAAGTTTCTTGAGTATATTAAGAACCTATCATTACTTTATTTATAATTATTACTCAGATTATTCCTCACTCTTTTATTTTTCTTATAATAGTTGGGATATCTAATTAATGTCTTTTTCGAAACTTGTACTTTGAAAAACTCTTATGGATCTCCACTATCAGTCTTCTAAGTTATTTACACTCTGAAAACTTTTTAGAATCTGTTCCAGTCAATAAAATGCTAAAATGAGAGACAGAAGGTCTTAGTAATAAGCTGATCTTATCAGGATCATAAATATCACTAGCATGACATTATTAGGAAACTAATAATGGCTCTTGGTCGTAAGGTCAAGAGATAGGGGGTCTTATCACGAGCCAGCTGATTCATTTTCTGGTGATATTAGTGACTGACATTACCATTTGGTCACCATGTTGGGTAATGATCTCTCATTTTATAAAATTTCAAATTTAATAAGGGAAACATAATTTTGATTGAAGAATAGGAGATCTCATCATGAGCCAACCTAATCATGATCATCAGTGATGTCTAGGATAACTTCATTTCCGATCACCAGGGTGATGGCTCTTGGTTAAATAATCAAGAGACAAGAGGTCTCATCACGAGCCGACTTGATTATTCTAGATAGTTCTCATAAATGATATGATCACATTGGGATATCATACCTAGATAGTAGTCTTCAATCAGAATTATTATTTAAAGAAAAGAAAAGAAAATTATTATGTTTTTGGAACAGATTCTAAATTTTTTTCGAAAAAGTAAATTTCTACATCCTATACTGATGGTGCAAATTATTTTTAATATGAAGTACTTTGTTTTGATCACGATATTTCTAAGCTTATCTTTAACAAGATATTTTATTTTAATGGATGGGATATTTCTAAATTGTACTTATGAATATAAATCAAAATAATGGTTTTTATTTAGACAGAGAATTTTTGATTGCTTTTTATAGATTTTAAGATTTTGTTTATATTATCATTTTAAAACTGTATGAGTAGAGATAACTGGTTCGCCCAGGTCGTAGCCATTTGTTGGCAGTCAGCAACAACCCCTTCATTTTTTCTGTAGCGATGAAAAATGATCATTTCTCTTCTATGATTAATTTTTTTTTTTAATTATAAAAGAGTGCCTTCAGAATCTTCAATTCTAAAGATACTCTCAATTATAGAAGAGTTAAGAGTCGTATTAGAAATTTATGAAAACACTTTCATAAATTTGGCAAATTAGCAGCTGTCAATCTTGTAAATTTTATATATGATCAATTTTATCATTATTAATTTATCCGATTATATATATTGATTTAGGAGATTTAAGGTATAGTATGCTAATTAGTTTTTAATGAAGAAACATTTTGAATTTGTTTAAAACTTGGTTTTGATAAGATATTTATTATCATAAGTTTTTGAAATCCTTATAACTAAGGGTGATTTATTAATTAAAATATTTTCATTAAACCTAAGTTTTAGATTTCACATATAACTCAATCTTTTAATATCATATCATTGCCTAGTAAAATTGTACATATATATCACAAAATAGCTAGAGTGCAAACGTATGTATATTATTTCGAAATTTTCATTTGTCACATAAATATAATCATAATAGTTGTATGAGCTTTGTATCCTATCACATCTTGTTTTGGGTCATAAGTGATTAGGATTTCATAATGTATTTAAAATTATATTTCGAAATAAATTACATGTATATATATGGTGATTGCTATTTAGTTGTAATTTCAGAAACCCTAGGAACATTATGGATTATTATGACAACTCCACATCATCCTGTTTATGAACACGATTTCCTTCCACGTGTAATTCTGGGTTATTATCAATTGATAGTTATGATTAAAGTATAGGATTCGTATGGCTAAATTGATAACATCTGTTTACAAGGATCATGGCATAAAGATTGAATTCGTATTGGTATGAAGATTTGGTTTAATTGTTAACACCTATCAATTTAATTGACAGCTATGGGTTTAATGATGAAATCCTATCAATGGAATTCAATTCCATAAATGACTGATAGCCAATCCTATTCATGATGTTGTATGAGTCCATCATTCCAGACTGGGTGTTATTAATGTTTTGATTTATAATCCCTGAATTGAATGATTTATGATATGAAGGATTAGTTAGATACTATTTTCTGAAGAATTCAGTTAGTGGTGGATAGTTTGTTCATTTATCATAGAGAAAAACACTGGCTGTTGTTCTCATCATTTCCAAATTTGGTTAACATGGCCAAAATTGGGGTTCTTGTTTCTATCACGTATGAATCAATTGAGGATTTGGCATTTCGCATAATGCCTTTTACTTGGGTGCCTATTCCTTCGATTTTCACGACTTCATTTGTTTCAACCCATAACCAGATTTGCAGTAAAGAAACAATGGATCCTCTCAGCCGATTTGAAATTTCAAGGCCTGAGCTGGTTGAAGCCGATGAGAAAGTTGCTCTGCTATTCGAAAAGATGGGATGGGGTCAGTTTTTTAGATGTTTTAGTGGCCATAACGCAGAGGTTACCAAACAATTTGCTATGAGTTTTAGGGAAAATGTAGCTCAGATTGGGGATGTTAAGTTTATAATTGATGAGGATAAGATTGCAAAAGCTACGAAGCTTCCTCAAACTGGAGAACGCTGGTTTAAAGGAGGAAAGGTTGATAAGAAGAAATGTCAGTCATTACTGTTACCCTTACCTGCACATGCAAAGTTGAAGATTGGGGTTTCAGTTAAATTTTTAAAACCAGAATGGTGAGTGTTTTATGAAATCCTAGTCAGGTATGTATCTTGTGATGGCTGATTCTCTCATCTGCATTATTATCACCTACGATTACTATTAGCATTGAAAGGTTGTAAGCTCAATCCTCCATTTTACTTACTACAAAGTCTTAAGAAAATGGCACATTCAATGTAAAGTACCATAGGAAATCTTGATAGGAGTTTGCTCCACCATGGTTTGATTAAAATTTTAATCCAGCATCAGTTGTCTCTTAGTTGTAAATCTTGGGATGAGTTCTTGGTTGAAAATAAACTAGGGTCAACACAGTATTGGCCAAACCCTCCCCCTAAAACTCATAGGAAGCGTAAAGCGCCAGCAAGATCTGAAGTTGATGATATTCATAAGGCTGAGTTAAGGGATAATAAACTACAGGAAGCAAGTCCACCTATAGGTACTTGTATTAGTAATGATGGAATCATGAAGGTCGATCCCTATTATGCTGAGACAAACATGGACCAATCCCTATCTGAAAAATGCTTCAGTACACCTACAAAGGTGGATGGTAGATTGACAAAAAATGAAGATGTTGATGTTGTTAATCATGAAAACCCCTTTGAGTTATGTACTCATAAAAAACTTGGTGATGAATCCATGTGAAAACTTGAACAGTTAGCACAGGTTTGTTGTGACAAAGGGGGTTTTGCACCAAAAGGTATTTTGTTCGTTCATACACGAAGAGTCACTAGAAGCATGAATACAATAACTATAGCCTCTGTTCTTGCAACCACTCAACAGAATGCTCGGCCATTTATTGTCCATCTTGAGGATGATGTTTCATATTTGGTTCCTAAAACCATGTATATGGATGAACCTATTCTCATAGAGAATAATCATGAAAAATCATTGGCCAAAAACATTACTGAGCCAGGTAAGTTTGAGCCATTATTTATGAGCATTCCATCATCGGATCAAGATGTGAATAATCTTGATTCTTATCAGTCAGATGATTCATGTCATAACAAGGAAGAAGAAACCCTCCAACAGGTCCTTGACAGAGTATACGAAACCAAAATCCTAGAATTGAAAAACAAATTAAAAGAATGTCAAGCAAACGCAGCCTTAAAAGATGAAGATAATAAAACATTCAGGGAAGAATTACTAAATTGGGTTAATAGATGGAAGTACATGAACTTGAAGAAGAATTGATACAAAAAAGCCAAAAAATCAATGATAGACACAAACCAGCACTTGCTTGAGCAAGTAGATCGACAGAAGCTAATAATCATCAGGCTCAAAGCTAAACTTTCTAAAGCCAGAAGAGTAATCAATTTACAAAATAGAACCTGATGTTGTTTCTATTTTATTTATATGGTTTATCTCTCTTTTGACAGGTAATAAAAGTTTTTAAGGGCATACCTACAAAATCATATATTTTGCAGGCATGCATATAATTTGTTTGTTTTATTGTTATTTCTGTTAACATGGTTTTAATAAGCTTTTTATTTTGGTTTGTACAAGTGTACATGGTATCGCTATCCTCAGCAAACACAAGATGTTTCGGATCACAGTGGGCATACGTTGATGCTTCTGGAAAGATTGGAGTTTCAAGATGGCCACGAATATGTCAGCCCCCATGAATCAGGAGATAATATAGGCTAGTCGTTTTATTAACAGTTTTATCCCATAGTAATGTTTGTGACATGTGTATTTTTGAAGCGATTCGATGCACTTAAATAGGGATAAGACTCCTATGGTATTGATTATAGCACTTATTAGAAACTGAAGTGAAAGGCTAGTGGTGTTATATAAACTAGTAATTTCGATGTAATTAGGGATGGAGTTTAGGAAGAAAAACATCATTGAAATATCATTTCAGTACTAGTGTTATCTCTTTACTGGGGTTTTATCTTCGGAGGAGGAGTGTGACTGGAAATTCTCAGACTGGTATCACTGTTCGGTACTATTTTTGAATAATTTTATAATATATTTCAATATATCATCTTCTAGTTATACTATTGATACAGTTATACTTGGTTATGATTGTATTCATTATCTGATATTACACTCTGTCCACACAATATTGCTATTTGAATGAGTATGTTATTATAATTGAATTAATCAATATTTTTATTGAAAATTCAAAACGTAATAATATACACATTTATGTTTGTTTTGATTTCATTTGTATTATGACAATGCTTTCATCATGAACATTATCTTGTATTCAGGTATTTAGTGTTGGTTATTAATTGTTAATTAATAAAACATTCCAGAAAAGTTTAAAGTAATTGTTTATTTTAAATTTTCTGTTATGGTAAATATATAGCAGAATGATTTAGTGTGAATGGTTTAAATATTTTCATTTAAATATTACCCATTTATCTTTCTGTTTACTTGAAATATTAATTGATAATTAATATAGTATTCAAATTGCTCTCAGCTGGGATAGAATAATTTAGTTAGTGTTGTTTTAGTGTAGTTTACATTTAACAGTTGTTAAATAGGATTAGGTTAATTTCACTATAGTTATAATAGTCTTTTTTGAATTTTGAATATTCGAAACAAAATCCTTAAAAATTGAAGACTTTCATTAAGAAAGCAATTTTAGGATAACTTAGGTCTTGGAAAACTAATTTTAGGATTTATTTAGATAGAAATAAGATTAGGATAAATTTTTACTGAATTTTAGTTTCTCCTTAAGAGAAAAAGTCAGTTGGTAGCAGGACCATAACTTGCGAGATTTTGCCATCCCAAACACACCGGAAGCTGCTTTAAGCTACTTGTGTGGGTTTAATATCCTTAGTTGGTCTAGGTTTGAAAATCAGGCCAACAGGCCCTCTCCACCGCATTTGCATGGCCCAGTGACTCCACTGTGCATCAGTTTCATAAACTAGGGTTTTTGTCAGTAGATTTATTGATGTTGTAATTTGTTGTAATAAGAGGTTCTAGATATGTTATATGCTTGGAAAGAGTGCCCTAAAGGGATGTATCTTCATGGTTTTAATGTACACTTGGACTAGGGTTTATTTTGTTGGGTTTCCTTGTGATATTAGGATGAAGATAAGTGAAATATTGGACCATAGTGACCACCTTCACACACATGTTGAGGAGAACAAATGAGCATAGTAACCACCTTGGCACACATATTCATGATAAGCATTGGAGCATTGTAACCACCTCTGACACATATGTCGAGGAGCATTGGGAACAAGAAGATGTGGTACACAACTAGAGAAGGAATGCATTACATGATGAAAATTGAATATGCATGAGGACACTAGAGTTTATATATGTAAGTAAACCTTGGAGAAGGAGATATAATACTAGAGGAATTGGTGCTTGTCTTGCAGAATCTATAGCTCTTGTTGTCAAGGCAAAGGACGTAGAATTAGGGTTCCAACCCTGTAGAAGATACAAATAAAAGAGCTAATGTCTTTGGTGATATTGCAGTCTTGTTCTTGTGTGATACATGGAGGTTAGGGAAAGACCATGGAAAACTTAACTTGATAAGTCTCAAGCTTCTTTTGGTTCCTTGCTTAGAAGAATTTTTTTTAAGTTTAGCTTATTTTCCATGGAGGTCTTGGTGCTTGTGTTGATGCAATAGACAAAGACCTACGGTTTGAGGAATCATCCTAGGATAGACATGTTGACGTCGAAACTGGTGCTAGACTTGTCTGAAATGCCATGTAATTCTATGATGAAAGATGATTAGGGTTTATAAACCCTAACAAGGAAAATAATTATAGTGTGGATACCTTAATGCATGCTAGGGTTTCATGAACTACAAACTCATTGAGACTTGCATACTAGGGTTTTATGAACTACGATTACATACTAGGGTTTTATGAACTACAATTGCATGCTATAACTAGGGTTGAGAAGTTATGAGATGAAACACATCTACATGTACAAATTGAAAACCAACTAGGGTTTTGTGAACTGCAATTGCATGCTATAACTAGGGTTGAGAAGTTATGAGATGGAACTAGGGTTTTGTGACCTCTTTAAAAGCTATGGGGTGGAAGTAGAACACACGTACATGTACAAATTGAAAACGAACTAGGGTTTTGTGAACTACAATTGCATGCTATAACTATTGTTGAGAAGTTAGGAGATGGAAATAGGGTTTTGTGACCTCTTTAAAATCTATGAGATGGAAGTAGAAACAGATGTACATGTACAAATCCAAAACCAACTAGGCTTTCATGAACTACAAATTGCATGCTATAACTAGGGTTGAGAAGTTATGAGATGGAAATATGGATTTATGAGCTCTTTACAAGTTATGAGATGGAAAAGAGAAACACACCTACCGTTTCATGAACTACCATTGCATGCTAGGGTTTCATGAACTACAATCTCGTAAATACTTTCATACTAGGGTGTCATGAACTACAATTGCATACTAGGGTTTAATGAGCTACAATTGCATGCTATAGTTTCATGAACAACAAATTGCATGCTATAACTAGGGTTGAGAACTTATGAGATGGAAATATGGATTTATGAGCTCTTTACAAGTTATGAGATGGAAAAGAGAAACACACTTATGGTTTCATAAACTACCATTGCATGCTAGGGTTTCATGAACTACAATTGCATGCTATAGTTTCATGATCTACAATTGCACGCTATAACTAGGGTTGAGAAGTTATGAGATGGAACTACAATGGTATGGTATGTTATATGTTAGTATGGTATGGTATGGTATGTTAGTACATGGTATGATGTTAGTATCATAGGGTATTGTAGGGTATGTAGTATGATGTTAGTATTGTAGGGTATGGTATGGTATGCTAGTATATGGTGTGGTATGCTGGAATGGTATGATGTTAGTATGTTATGGTATGTTATATTATTTGGTAGGGTTTTGTGAACTCTTTACAGGTTATGAGATGGAAGTAGAAACACATGTACATGTACACATCCTAAACCAACTAGGGTTTCATGAACTACAATTGCATGCTATAACTTGGGTTGAAAATGGCCCTCCCCCTCATGTTTTCATGGCCCAATGTGTCTAGATATCACTAAGAAAGCACATGTTGCAGAATTATATTATTCATGTACTAGAATATAAGCCAACAACCTGCATAATAAAACTAGGGTTCACATATTGAGACATGGAACTACAAATTGGGTTTTATGAACTCTTTAGGCTTGAAGATCAAATTAGACTGTTTAGTATCATTTAAGTAGAAACCAAAAGGCCATATAGCCCTAGGATACACTTACAAATTGAAAACCAACTAGGGTTTCATGAACTACTAATTGCATATTATAACTAGGATTCACAAGTTATGAGATGGAACTAGGGTTTTATGACCTCTTTAGGTATATATAATTTGTTTGGTTAGTATCATTTAAGTAAAAACCAAAAGGCCCTACACCTAGGATATGCACATACATGAAATAATTTTATTGGGATTAATATGAACTATTTACTATTTTATATGTTCACAAATGCAAATACCAATTTGTGCAAATGCTAGGAACAATACTCAAATTATCAAATTGTTACAATTGAATTAAACCCTAGGTTATGAATTGAAATTCTTTGTTATCCTAAACCCTAGCTAACACTATTGTAATTGATGAATAGTTACATGCCAGACTTGCCTGAAATGCTAACCCTAGCTAGACTTGCCCGAAATGCCATCTGCTTCTATGATGAAAGATGATTAGGGTTTATAAACCTTAACTAGGAAAACAATTATAGTGTGGAGATTTGAATTTTAGCTTATATTACTTTTTGATTGGGTAGATTCTAGCATTGGTTATGCATGCTAATTTGAGATAATTTTGTGTTGAATTTTTTAAGTAAACTTTAATAATGTTTATTTCGTTAGATATCCTAAGTGTGGACCTTTGGATAGGTCATCATGCACTTCTGTAGGCCATCAAGATGATGACTAAGGAAAATCCTTTGAAATAAAAGGAACTTGCTAGCCAAAATGACCCTTCAAACCATGATTGTACACCCAAAGAGAACATGTCACTACCAAAGGAAGGATCAATAGGGATGACAAGATAGGAAGTGAGTGGGTAATATAGGAAGGCAAGCAAGTGACCTTAGGATCTGATAGGTGGGTAAGAAGGCTATTATGGCTGCCCTAAATATGTTATTACAGTGAATAAGTTAGGGAATCTTAAGATGAGTTAGTGGTGTTCTACGGCTGTCCAAAATGGATATTACAGTCAAATATATAGGGAGAGTCGTGGGGGTCTAAGTAGTGTGGAAATGAAAGGAATAATCCTTGCTTTAAAGAGAGGGAAAGGTAGGAGTCTAGGGCAAGGGTTTTAGCAAGGGTTAGGCTAGAATAGAATGGTTTAGGTGTGTCTTATGGCTGCCTAATAGGTAGTATTATAGTCTAGTTTGATAGACAGTCCTAGGGTTAGTCAAGGATAGAAAATTGAGTAGAAGGCCAAAGGTTAGAATTAGTATGTAAATACCAAAGGCAGAAAAGTGCTTCCTATTGCAATTTGGACAATGAATAAGACTATATTTTTATGCATTTGTGCATTTTTTTGTTAACTAACCTACAGTGTTCAATTTTTTATGCATTTTATTGTGAACATATGGAATTTATTGCTTCGTCAACAATAAGTATTGCAAGCACATCAATTGTAAACTACTACTATAAAGAAGTACAAAATGAAATATTAATATACAAAAATTTTCAATCATATACAAAATATGGCAACTCGTATCATATACAAAATATGTCAACTCGTGCCCTATACAAAATATGGAAACTCATGATAAAATGACACATCATGGCTAGTGTACATAGGAGGCGCTCTCAATCCTCCTACCCACCCTCGGAGCTCCAAGGTCCAACTCCAAAATTGATCTTCCTCTTCTTCGAGCTAGAGGAAGCTCGGTTCTTCCAGCTGCTTCAACCACCTCCCCTTGGGCTCTGAAATGACAACAATCAAATGTCAACTCCTACACACAATTATACAAATATAAAACACAATTTAAATATCAAAATTACGTTTTCAAATTTTAAATAGCTCACCTAAGACAAGACTGTAAGTGGTGAGCGGGCTACCCTCCTCTGTGATCCAAGTCTCTTGGCAATGACACCCTGCAACATTTAAACAGTAAGATAACTCATACAATATACTGCTACATTAATTTTCATTAATATTGAACAATATTTTCATAAACTAATCAATCTCACCGTGAACACAACAATTTGGTCCTGGGGGCTGGCAAGTGGAGAAATCGATTGCTCCTCAGGGGTCGTAGGTGGAGCAGTGTGTTGTACAACCTGCCATGATGCTAGGGTGGATGGCATAGTCGAGGATGTAGCCACATCGATGTTGGATACAACACTAGGGGGAACGGTGGGAGAGGGCGTGGAATGGAGTGGGCGAAGTAGTGATGTATGGCGATAAATTCCAACTGGTTGTAGAATGGAACGGGCCACCGTGGAAGAGGAAATGAGGGTGGTGGGTGAATATGGAGGAGGGAGATGAGGTCTGGGATGGGGTGGAGGGATGCTTGAATGTGGATGGATGGTGTAATGTGGTCAGAGGGGGGAGGGTGGAAACATGGGAAACTGCAAGGGAGGGGCTGGATGGGTGGGGTGGGGGGAGCTGGATGGAAGTGTGGTGGTGGGTGGGAGGCAAGGGATGGATGGAACGGGGTGGGGAGGGATGCAAGGAAAGGGACATGTATTCCAGGGGATACACCTAGCATATATGGTGGGAAAAAGGCAGTCGTGGAGAGATAGTGACACCGACGTGCCTATGTGGTGGGACCTACATACATATTCATGGAATCGTGTATTAGTACATAAAATTATAACTATACAAATATAAGCCATCAAAACTGAAATTAAATTTATACTTTACTACAAGATACCTACTCACGAGGGGATCTGTTGATCCCTAGTGGGGATGGCTGGTCACTCAATCCTATGGACACCTGTTCATTTACACAAAAATATTTAGATTCAATTAGTAAATATTAACTAAATATGGGCCAATAATTTAAATAAATATGCGACGATTGACAAGAACTAATTTAGTGATACAATAGAAGTCACAAATCAATCAAGCGAAATAACATCAATGATATGATGGTGATAATAACAGTCCCAAACTTGCATAATAATTTTTCTTTTAAATTATGATTTTGAGGGATGTTACATTTTTCTCTATTTTAGAGAATATCCACAACGTTTATGGGATTACTCCTTAGACTTTCTCGTCGATCCTTGAAGTGATATTCAAAAATTATATGCTTGTCTTGTGCAATATCAAAGGATGGATGATTTGTAGGGTAAGTGTTTGTCATATTTTCCCTAACTATATATTTGAAAATTGTATCCATTATTGATGCTAAAGTTTCCTTATATATGAATTAGTTCACTAGTTAGCCCTAGTAAACCTTGCTTATGCTTCATTTCCTTTCTGGTCCATAGAGTTGACATGGCTATGAGTTCTCTTCTCCTATTTAAAACCTAATTTTTTAAGGTATCCTAATTGAGAATACCCTTCTTAGTACATTTTCTTTTAAGTTTCTATTATAGGTAGCATACTGAGCAAATAATGGTTATTTTCACATATTCAATTATTGAAAATACAACTAAGACACAATTCATTAATTGCCAATTTAATTATCTAACACATCATCTTGGTGCATCTCCATGTAAATGTTTTCCACGTAAGTTTTTTCTAGGTCCCTCATTTTTTCACCAATGTCAAACATACTTCCTAGCTTGTTAGAAATTAAGGTAAGAGAATATTTCATCCATTTTTGAAGGAATTGAATGAAATTTAAGATAGTGTGGTAGAATTTTTTTTTTCTCTTATGACCTTGTTAGAAAAACAGGATCGTGGAGCAATAACAATAAACAATAAACACAATGCAAATATGAAAACAAATTACAAGAGAGACACATATCTTGGACGACAAGATTAACTACTAACATTAAATTTAATTACTAAAAGAAAACTACCTGTGTGTATGGTGTCGCGATGTCCTCTGTAGCTTCCATGGCTCCATCTAGGTTGAAGGAACTAGCGTCCTCCCACCCGTGTGTTGGAGACTCGGCACTGAATAGCTGTACATTAAAAAAAAAGTCATCAACATCTAATTCTAAGTTAAATTTATTAGAAATTATGACATTAAATAAAACAATGACTAACTTGGTGTAGGTAGCTCTCTGTGCCATGCTCCTACGTGGGAACCCGATGTCCTCTGTAGCTGCCATGGCTCCATCTAGGTTGAAGGAACCAGCGTCCTCCCACCCGTGTGTTGGAGACTCAGCACTGAATAGCTGTACATTAAAAAAAAAAGTCATCAACATCTAATTCTAAGTTAAATTTATTAGAAATTATGACATTAAATAAAACAATGACTAACTTGGTGTAGGTAGCTCTCTGTGCCATGCTCCTGAGTGGGAACCTGGAATGGATGCCCACAATGAGAAAAATGATGTGGCATTGGTCTCGTTGAGATAGATGGATCCACCTAGCTACCACCTGTATCTACTCTCCCTCCTCCACCACCAGTAGACCGTACAGAAGTGTGTCTCTCGGGTGGGTCCTGCTCGCTCTGCGAGGAAATAGCCACAAATGCAGTTTTCCTGAGAAGGTGTCATGTGGCACGTCTGACAAACTCATGGATCTCATTTATCCTACTACCTAACCCAGGGGGTTGAGGAGGCGGGTTTGGCTCTCGCCTAGGTGCAGCAGGTCCTCTAAGTGGGTTCCGGTGGGTTTGAGGTCAATCTTGGGCTGAGCCAAAACCGATGCCCTGGAACTCAGTGATGTCGAAGTAGTTCACATGGAACCTTAACACAAACTCAACCCACAGTTTTTTGAGAAAATTCCATGGGACCTTGACATTTTCGCATGGAGGCTTGTCGAATACCATGAACCATCTCTTCCTCCAATTTTCTTTCCATGGATGGTAATTACACCAGTCCATGCAAACTCGCCTCTTCCTAACATCTAGAGGTTGTCCTATTCTAGGATATATAAATTTTCCCCACAGTTGAGCTTTTGTGATATTCAGGTTTTTTATATCCTCTTTGGATATACCAGTGCTATAATTCTCTCTCATTCGAGCCCTATACTCGCTCAAACTGGTTATTGCACTGTGGTAAATGTTGATAGATTCTACAATGTTTTGTATTGATGTGGCGAGGGAAACCCAAGAGGGTTCTCTCATGTTCTTTAATTCATCTCTCAAGATTCTTAATTGGTTTAAATCCCCATGTAATTCATCTTCGGGGTTTTCTTCTTCGTTTAATTCAGGGTTTTATTTTTTAAATTCGGGATTTGGGTCCCCTGTTTGGTTTGTTTCATTCATTTCTTCGGATGCTTCATTGGTATTGGTCATTATGGTTAGGTAATTTGTACCTACAGTATCAAATTTTGCCCATTTCAATTGATTTTCATTTTTTTTTATTTTGTATTTTACTTTAAAAACAATAAAAACAATGAAATAAACAAAAAAATTGCATTCCTACTTTATTTACCTTACTCCAGCATCATTTTAGGTGATTTGCACAAGTTAGTTGGGATCCTTGGGGGTTGAATTCGTCCCCTTGGGGGTCGTTGGCTCCTTCTTGCGCACTCACGGGTTGCTTAAAAACAACACACCCACTGTTTTTTTTTAATACACAGGGTCACACATGCATCCCTATTTTCTATTGTGCCTAAAACGTTCACGCATCCAAATGCGCGTGCACGTCCACATTCGTGTGCGCACTCTTATTTCCCATGCTGGCAATCTGACGTGGAGGTTTGTCATTCTGAAGTGGGAGCGCATGCTGTTAGCTAGAATATTTCACCTCCTGTGGACAACAAGGTGTTCCACTGGTCTGAATGGTCCAGATCCAGAACAAATAGAGGACAGAGGTTGAAGACTCTCCCTAGATGCCGTAGATATCTGGAATACGAGGCTTTGATAGTCCACCTGTGTACCTGAAATCAAGCTCAACTTGAAACAGATCAAAGAAACTAGAATATGATCTACTAATCTATGCTAGTAACTAAGGAATCTAGCAACATATATGTGAAATCACAACAACAACAACATATGTGGGACAGAAATCAACTTGCATTAAATAATATGAAGAAGTTTACAACCAAGCCTTGGTGTTGACATGCATCTCCATGAAACCAGACCTTCTCATCCCCAAAATCTTTGACTCTAGCTCTATATGCTCTCTCCAAATGATCTTGGGCCAATGGTCAATCCAACAACATAACAATACCTCCAGTGTTCTCTCCTCAAACACGGCTATGAGCTCTTATTTATAAGGCTTTAATGGATAGAGATGGTTGAGAAATTAGTGGGTGAGGTGGCTTCTAAGATCCTAGGATGAGGGATCTCAAGCTCAACCAACCCACAGCAGTAGGGATAAGGTAGGACACGAGGCTTATCATCTAGAAGCCTCGAGAAACTTCTCTTTTTCCCCTTTTACCCAGGGTACCGCATTTCTCCTTCTATGACAAAGCAGTTCTGGTAATAAGTAGGTATGCCAAATGTCTTATCACGTGATGGTGATAGGATTTTGGTATAAAAAAATTCCCCCCAAAGCATGAGTCTTAGAGGGATATGATAAACGAGAGCTTTGATAACAAGTCGTCGCCAAGAGATGAAAATGTCAGCTCGATCGGAGCATGTTGTCAAGTAGGCATCTGTAGTACATCAGTATGTTGACTCATAGACACAACTAACCAAACTCATAGCTGCAGACCAATACAAGGCAGATCCATGAGAGGAATAAACAAGCATGGCTACTAGAATACAGCGTAGATCCATGTGATAGAGGGCTCAAACTTAGACATAGCTACCAGACATACAACGTAGATCTATGTCATACAGATGCAAATTTGAGCATATCCACGACCATACAAATATGGATCCATGCTAGATATACAAAACTCCATCGCAACCTGGGAAAAAATCAATGAGCGCTTTTAAACAAATACCCAGTGTCTTCATCTCATCTTCCAAAAAGTACGATTCTATCCATGTGATTGCAATGATCTGAAGTCGAACATGGTAGAAACCACTTGATTACCGGTCAATGATGTGAACCGTTAACAAGTGCGAGGGAGGTCACCATTAATGTCAATGATTCCCAAGGTACCTTAGTACAATCTACTGAGTGCGAATAGATGTCCTGATGTTGAACACCCAGTCGATTCTATCGATCAAAGGTCAATGATGTGAACCTATGTCGAGAGCGATAGAAACTTTCATTAAGGCATATAGATCTCAAGGTACTAAATATTGTTTCTAAGACTATTTCCTGGATAATGAGCTGATGTTGACGGGAATAGTCTCGTCGAAGGAGGGCCATGATGAGTCCCACATCGACGACATGAAACTCAAAACATAGTTCTGGAATAATGTGAATGTAGTAACCATATGACTGACTCAAATATACTGACACAAAGACTGTGTAGATTGTAGAGGTAAAACTTCTTCAAATTCCCCTTGAACATCAAGCGGCACGACAAAATGACTTGGCAGCATGACTAGACAGGACAGACACACAATGCGACAGTGGACAATGCATTCTTTTGAAAGACTCAAAGGATTGACATGACTCATGAAAGTGGATCTTCATGGAGATCAACTTGGAATACCCAATTCACTGACATGATTGTGTAGACAAGTGCCATGTTCAAAGGTAACGACAAACAACTGCCATTATTTACAAAATGATTCCCTTCCCATTTCCCCCATCATGATTGATGAGTGCCTCTTTTCAGTTTTACGAGTTCAAAGAGGGTAACAAACACTCGATATAGCTTGTCAGAAGACAAGTCTAGTCTCATATATTTTACGAACCTGAGAGAGGAGGGGTTCGTTACCAAAATAGGTCTCATCACTTATCATAAAAAATATAAAACTTTAAAAAACATAAAAACATTGTCCATTTTAGGGTTTCTTTCTTCTTACCGATGTCACCCCACTTCCCTCTAGGTGGGAATGGTAAGATGGGATATCCTGTAAAATCCGTGGCTGCATAGGCATAGTCCTCGACCATGAGCATCTGATCCTGCAACCATCTAAATAACAGATCACCGAACTTCACTCTGCCCCTACCCACTCTTGTGCAAGCCATGACCTGGACCCACCTCAGCATACGGGGGTCCTGTGCTCTCAGACTCAAGAAAGTCACCTGGGGGCCTCATCTGTGGGACAAACTTGAAGGAAAAGTAGGTTAAGATGGAACCAAAGATGAACTGCTTCATCTCTCCCTGCTAACATTTAGTCATCTAATCCTTGAAGATTGGAAGCATTGCTTCCACTCAGTTGAACACCATAGGTGCCATAGCCTCTATGGCATACAAGATGTATGCCCTGGAAGCCTGGTGCACACCCTGGATCCCATCCACCCTCTGCATGGTGAATAGAATGATCTGTAGAGCCCTATCTATCACTACCCTAATGGGAATCTTCTTCCCCGATGTACCTGTACCTGGTGCACAGTGCCGATCTATAAGCTCTATGGTGGTGATGTCCCCGCCACGAGAACCTATCAGTGAGATGGGGGCACCTCGTCTTGATAGACCAGTCAAAAAGTAGATATCCTCTACCTCCACTGTAAGTATATGTGCCCCCACCTCGAAATACTACTGTTCTGGATTCCACATCTACAGTATGTGTTCCAGTAATCTCTCGTGGGACACCATGCTTGGAGTCTGGAAAAACTTTAAGAGTCCACAATCCCGTAGTGTGGCAATGCAACCCGCATTTGTTTAAATAGCAGTGTCCTCGTTATCATGTGTTCTTACCTTCCATATCACCATGTTTTGAGTCACCTAGACCTACCAAAAACGACAATGGTATGCATTAGAATCATCCTTGAGTCATTGGGAATCAAAAGAATGAGTTTTTTCTACCCATATCATTTGTTTAAGTTCTCCATGGTCGGCACCACCTGTTCCCCATTAGAGATAGGCAGTGGCACTACCTATCCGCCGTGTTCTTGGCGCGGTTCTTGGGTGGTACCACATATCCTGTAAGGGGTAGTCGCGGTGCCCGCATATTAGGTTTTAGGGCTTTCCAGATAGGCCCAACCCCCCCCCAAATCTCAAAATAGAAGCTATGAAATGAAAGATGAAGGTATTAGATGTTACCCACAACTAACGGTGCTGAAAACGGATGGTGGAAACTCTCGGTATCAGCTGTGGAAGATCCGGCTAGAAAATGCTCCAAGTGCTCTCTGCTAGAGGTAAATAGTGAAATGTTTTTATTTTTTACTATTTACTTGACTTATATAGACATTTTTGGTTCTGACTTACTATAGTTTTGATATAAAATTGTATTTTAGTCAAAGTTCATTTGTTGTAATCCCTTAATGTTGGTCTTAAATGCATTTAAAACTTGTTTTTGAGTCGTCTGCAGGATAAGAGAACTTTAGTAAGAAGCTTTGGAAAGTCTGTTTATGGATTTTTCATACTTTCACAAAACAGAAAAGGTCATCAAGTGTTTATTACAACACTTTGTCACGCTCGTTAAAAATCTAGTATCAAAGTTCCTAGTCCATTTCAAGTTTCTTCCAGGCTCGTAAAATACAACAATGTGTAAAGAAGCGTCATGGAGTCCTCTTTTCACCTCTTTTTTAGGCTCCTTAAACACAAAAAAGTCATCAAGTCCATTTCCGATTCTTTCTAGGCTCGTAAAATATGGCATAGTGCAAAGAAACCTCATGGAGTTCTCTTTAAACCCTTTTCAGGCTCCTTAAATACGAAAAGATCGTCGAGCGATCTTGTCTTCTTCATGCTCATTAAAGTATTTGAAGAGTCATCCGTTCGACGGTAGATTATCTCTTTTTTGGTTCGGATTGGACTATTTTATGAAAAAAGGATCACTCCAGCCAATCATGATTGGAAGAGTTCTCTAAGGTATGATTTTACGCTTTTTCGAGCCTTAGAGACTAAATCATACGAAAAAGGACCCCTTTGGAGTCTTCTTCCGTATTCGTTCAGACTCTCTAAACATGAATGATACCAAGTTTTCTTTTAGTGGACTCATTAAATTAAACATTGAGATACTGGATCTGGACCATTCAGACCAGTGGAATAGCTTGTTGTCCGTAGGAGGTGAAATATTCCAGCTAACAAATCTGGCGACTCCGCTGGAAACAGAGGTTGAAGACTCTCCCTAGATGTCGTAGATATCTGGAATACGAGGCTTTGATAGTCCACCTGTGTACCTGCAATCAAGCTCAACATGAAACAGATCAAAGCAGCCAGAATATGATCTACTAATATTTGCTAGTGACTAAGGAATCTAGCAACATATATGCGAAATCACAACAACAACAACATATGTGGGATAGAAATCAACTTCCATTAAATAATATGAATAATTTTACAACCAATCCTTAGTGTTGACATGCATCTCCATGAAACTAGACCTTCTCATCCCCAAAATCTCTGACTCTAGCTCTCTATGCTCTCTCCAAATGATCTTGGGCCAATGGTCAATCCAACAGCATAACAATACCTCCAATGTTCTCTCCTCAACCATGGCTATGAGCTCTTATTTATAAGGCTTTAATGGATAGAGATGGTTGAGAAATTAGTGGGTGAGGTGGCTTCTAAGATCCTAAGATGAGGGATCTCGAGCTCAACCAACCCACACAAGGCTTATCATCTACAAGCCTCGACAAAATTCTCTTTTCCTTTTTTACCCAGGGTACTGCGTTTCTCCTTCTGTGATAGAGCAGTTTTGGTAATAATCGCTTATGGACCAAGGACAATAAGCAGTGGCACCGCTTATGGGCAACAGATGATGTGTGGTGTGAATAGGGGTACTGCTCTTGGATAAAGGGGCATGCACGATGCTGGGAATTTGTATGAAAGATTGATGAAAAACCATTTAGTTTCCACTCCAGAAGCTGGGATTCAGGGCAAGTAGGTATGTCAAATGTCTTATCACATGATGGTGACAGGATTGTGGTATAACACATGCGCACATATAAGCAGTGCATGCACGTTGTTTATTAAGCATGCTCATGCACTCCCATTGCATCATAATTGGGTAACAACTTCTTGTGGGTGCCCTTGTGTCAAAAACACCAAAATCAACCCCTAAATAAAAATTTAGTGATGCTATCAACAGAACCCCATTTTTTTTTGAGGGGGGGGGGGGGTTAAAATTACAACATATTTGAACCATGGCATTAAAAACCAATATTGTTGTTAACAAAAACTCCCAAATGAACCTTTGTAGTGAGAAATAGTGTTATTGGTATCACATGTTTTTTTCTGAGTTAAAATTATAGCTTATGTGAAACCATGGCGTTCATAACTAGTATCATTGCAACCAAAACCTAAAATTAATCCCCAAATTTAATCGTGGTTCTATTGTAGTACTTTTTTTTCTCCAAGATTAAAATTGCAATATTTATGTAATCATGGCCTTAACAACTCTCACCTTTTCAACAAAAATATTAAAATCCATCATTGAATTAAAAAACAAAGTTACCTGTTAGCACTAGGATTGAGCCCAAAGGCTGAAGGGAGGCCCGCTCCCGGGTAATAGCAGAACCGCTTTAGACTTCGCCTCCAGCCTTCTGCAGTCAGAGAGGGATCTCTCTCTTGTCTTCAGATTTACTCTGCATAAGATATTCGATCAAGGATGGTCAGAAGGCCAGACTCCTGAAATAGGACAAAGTGGAGTAACGTGAGATGCAGGTGGGATAATCAGGGCAAGGGCCATTGGCAATGGAGTCAAAAACCCAGGTAGGGAACATTTACAGGAGGAAAAGAATGGAATGGACTAGCAAACAGAGGAAAGATAGCCATTGATCTCACAATCAGGAGCTATTTAGTGGGTGGTTAGGGGACAAGAGAGAACAACCAATCGCGCAGAGCACCAACAAGATGAATTCGACGCAACTTTAGAAGAAAACTTGATAAATGTTTGAAACAACGGGTAGATCATAGCATGTACGAATTTCAAATTGTTATACACTCATTTACGGACATGAAAGAAACCAACAAACTGGAATTAAGACAGGAAGCACATTTCACGTAAAAGAAATACTTATTGAAAGAAGCAATGACACATGAATCTCCATCTTAAGAAACAACTCTTCCTCTATAATTTTATTCATAACATAGGCACCAGATCTTATTTTACCACAGAGAACCTCATCCCTTGAAGGTTTCCCAACCCTCCAGCTAACTCTTTATCCCCCCTATCATGGTGCATATATACTACTTCAGTGCAAAGATTATTCTCTGAAACAAACCTAAAAATTGTTTGCAGTCGCAATCATGTGTTAACAATATCGGAGAGTGGAACTATTTCCACGATTTACAAATATGACTAAACATTATGGAGCAAGTGGGTGCACTAAGCCTGGGTGACAGCTTGACGTGCTCGGTAGGTATTATGGATTTTGAGTATGACGTCCTTCCACTTGCTCCTAGGTGAGTCACCATTTACTAGGTGTTGGACCTTAAAAGGCGTGATGAATGAGCATGATACCACCTTTTCTGTCTGAAGAGTGTGTTTCCACTGTGTTCAAATGTGGCTTTTTGCATGGGCACACATCAAGAGGGCAGTTTGTAACTTTCCTCTGCTCAACCTCATCTACCACTTCCTTTTTCTCCAGGTAACACTGTTGGATTTGGGGTTTGGAAGAAGGGTTGCATTTCTTCTGGACGAGGCAAGCCTTTTTGGTGGCTTGTCATTCTTGTACTCCTCACCCGCAGTGAGGCAGGATCCCCTACAGGAAATAAGGTTCTACATGCTTCCACCAGCCCCATCACCCTTGGAAACTTGAATTCACAAATCGGGGTGTGCAGTTATTAGACCCCTAATGCTCCCATCTGAACAAATGCTCCTACAGAGAGCAGTCCGGGACTATCTCCTTCTGTGGAGGATTTGGGGCCAGCAATGGTATCAGCGGTCCCTGAAAATGCGCCAATGGAAAGCGAGTGTCCAAGAAATGCGTAGCTGGAGGTCCCGGTGTCTGAAGGCGGGTGTATCTCTCAAAATTCTTCACGTCTAGGCCCCAATGACTGGTGTCATCCTTGGCAGGGAATACCAAGGTGATGGGTGAGTGTGGAAATTTTCTCACCAAGAATCGACACACCCAGGCAGACAAGCTTTTAGAACTAGATCACCGTCATTGAACCCTTCGAACTTCTATGGACTTGCAAAAAAATGGAAACTTGGGCTCCAGAAATATGTTAACTCGTCCCTGGAATTTCAAAGGCAATATATATAAGGTTTTGAGACCGACCTTTGCAATGACTGGTCACCATTCCTGCTCATTCTGTCATCGAGTGTTTTTGGTATCATCATGTCTGAGGGTGCAAGCAGAGTGATTCTTTACTTGTTGAGGATCTATTCATGTCGCATCATCGGCTGTGGCACCTTACCGTTTACTGCGGGAAGTATTCTCGGGCGCCACCTTGTATAGTTGATCCATGTTGCAAATATCTTGACGCGGACGCTCCCACACTTCCTTTATTTTTTGATGTAGGAAATGCAATGGTTTCCTCCTTCGTGTTGGCCTTTCCCAGTGTGAGTAGTGGATTTGCTAGTTACTTTCCTTGCTTTCATAGGTTAACTCACACAGAATCCGCCTGTATTTATGCGGTACGACTCTGCCATACCTACAAATGGAATCAAGGAATCGGCCAATCTGCCGAGGAGGTGGTTTACACATATGAACATCTCTTCCCCTGTCATCTGCGCACTGGATGCGACACCTGCAGCCTAGAGGCCTCCTTAGCCCTCCGATTTGGGGGAATGTTTCACATCCATCATCCACGTCTCTTCACTTCTGTCGTCAATCTCTCCTTTCCTGATACAACAGGTAGGTTTGTATAATGACGCACTCTTACCCGTCGATTGGGATCGACCCCTTCATGCAACCGTCAATCTACATGGGTCCTACCACCTTTTTGTGAGACGGGGCCGTGATGCTGTCCATGCTAGTTCGGATTGCAAAAATAACCTCGACCGTAGATCCATTCCCTTCTTTGTCATGACCATTAATATTCACGACCGATACCACTTTTCACAATTTGAAATCGTGACTTTATCTGCACAAGTCTGGTTTGTGAAATTGGCTGGGACCGTAGATATGCTTCTAATCTCATCTCTGCTGTCAAATGTTTCTGACCTTTAACTGTTTCGCGATTTGGAAAAGCTCCTTCCATCAAGCATGTTCACTCAACGAAACTATTACGGGCTGTTGATCGAGCCTTGCCTTGATCTTGGCCTTTCATATGTTTACCTGCTTTAACGGACTCAGCGAAATCCAAACTTTGACCGTTCTCCTGCGTCTTGGGCCAAAACCACGACCTAATACTGCTCTTCTTCATTGTGATCCTGGATCGTTGGGTTATGTCTCTTGTCCCTATCGTGCATGCTGCCGCGAGCCTTCACCTCCGGGAAAGTATATCATTGTATATTGAGCTCTCTTCATTATCTGACTGTCTCAAAACATCGAAAATGTGCCTCTGATAATCTGAAGGGCGCTCACATAGTGTTCAAATGAATAGGACTCTTTTTCGGACTCTATTAGGCCCATAAATCGACATTTGCAAATGGAGTGTTAACAGCTAGCTCCACGAGGGATGCTATCCTCCCAGTGAGATAGCAAAGAACCCCTGTAGACCAAGTTCCAAATCCATTGGGTCATATTCAATCTTTCTTTGAAGTCTACATTCTTCTCTGAGTTACTACTTCAGTGAATTCATGCCACTTCCGTAAACGATGTTCTTGACTGCAAAACCTGTGCTTGCAATTGAAAATGAAAACAAACTAAAATAGCGATGAAGGAAATGCTCGATGATTACCGAGATTATTTGTTCCTACCTACTCTACCTAATTTAGTGCACAAGTCCAATTAAGTGAAATCAAATTTCCAATGAATCCAATCAAGCAACTTGCCCAATAGTTTTGTTCTTTTTTCGTGCTTGATGGACAAAAATGAAATAGGTAATGGGAGAGGGTAATGACAAACAGATTTCTCTCTAAAGCAGTAATGTGACCAGTCATCATCCTTACCCAACCCCTCCATGTATCTTGCTATGGGGTCATAGAAAAAACGGAAACCTCCAATGTACTTTGCCTTCTGCTCATGGGAAAGCCGTCCGAAACTCCCTTCTTCTAGTGATTTGTCTAGCTGAAACCCAAAAGATTATAGAAGAGGGCCCACATAATCTTTCTTAAATGGAACATCCCCTTTTTCGCCCAAAATTTATGCAATGAGATCTTGGTGTGCCTCAAGAGGGAGGTCCTCTGCTTTTTCGGTGGAACCGGGTAGGCATATCCCTCATGTGTGAGGTTGTACTCCTAAAGGCGGAACATCAGAAAATGTATTTATTTGAGGGATGCTGCATCTTTCTCTATGGCTCGACACCTCATCACAAACCCCCGACATATCGGTGGTTGGAGAGGGATTGCATGGCAGTTTCTTTTTATCATCTCCACTTACATACAAGTTTTTGGACTGCAGCATCTCCCGTTTTTTCTGTTTTTTCTTAGAGGCTCTAATCATGTGTCTTATTAGTTCAAAAGGGGCATAACAAAAGGGCAAGCTATCACATTCAGTTCCTTTATTTCCCTTTTCTGTTTTAACCTCCCGAGTTCGCATAACATATTGGTCATCTCCATCAACAAGTCCTGGTTCAATGGCCAGCTTCTCAGGTACAGCCCGCAGGTATTCTTCCTCATATTCATCATACACCGATGCACCAAATTCCTTGTTGAAATTGTCTTGTATGGACCCGCGGCGGCACAGGTCGCAATCTTCAGAGAACAGGCCTACAGGACCACATGTTCTTGTATCGGGCCGGTCATCTTTCTGTATACCAGGAGAGGGCTTTAGTGGGATCGGGACTCTCCCATTCTGCTTGTAGGGCCCAACCAATTTTGATGTATCTTTTATTTCACCACCGCTGCCCTGGCTTAATAAGCTTTTTGACATCTTAAGTTTTTCCTTAACCTCCAAACAATCAGTAAACATATGCTACAGAGTGGTTGGTTTTCTTTCCAAAAGAAGCAAGGACAACTTAGGAGGAAAGGTGGCTGCATAATAGACTTTAGAAGCATTCTCAAGAGGTTGGACCTCCTTAGGCATGTTATAATAAAAGCTTGCGAATCTTCTATTCAAATTAGATAAGGCCTCACCTTCATGTCTCTTCAAGGAATAAAATTCTGAAAGTATTTGATCAAGTGGCCTTCTCCTACCCCAAAAATTTAAGAAGGTGCAAGAAAACTCTCCCCAAGTATTGATGGACTTAGGCTGCAAGTGCTTGAACCATTATTTAGCATCTCCTTGCAAAGACTAGGTGAAAGCCCTCATGCAGACATCATCATGTTATATCTCAAAAAGGTCAGAGAAATGTTCAAAGGCTTGTAAATTTTTCTCAGCAGTGAAGTCTTTGGATTCTCCATCAAATTTGGAAAGGTACTTGTGATGTTTCATGGGAAAATCATGGAGGATGGGAGGCAGTTGCAGTCGTTTGTACTGTCTTGGAAAAATGGGAGAGACTAGGTTAGGCGCAATAGCTACGCTATCATCCGAGGTTTCATGAATTTCGCAGGGGTGACCTTTGACGTCGTGATCCCCTAGAGAAAAATCTAGGTCAAAACTGGATGTACAAGACAACGCAACACTTTTGTTTCATAAAGAAGGATAAAAAAGAGTATATTCATAGCTATGTTCCGAATGGATTGAACCATAGAAGGCTATTTTGATAAATCTAGGGAAGGATAAGAAAAAACTTACAAGACAAGACAAATCCTCTTGGAAGAAACATACATTCGAGTATCTTAACCTTTCACCATGCATTTCTGGGCCTTACAAAGGGTCCATTTTTCTGGATGGAGCCTGCTCGTTCTTTTTGACCATTTGATTTCTGGGTCATACCACCAGCGGAGTCGCTAAAGTCTGAACCCTTCAAGAGTGGCGTCGCCAGGTGAAAAGTGCACAACCTTCTTGATATCTGGTCATTGTTCACCATCAACAACCAGATGTAAAACCATGTCATTTTTCCCAGGGAGGCTCTTCAATTTCGTCCCCAACAATGGCGCCAGTTTGTTAGCACTAAGATTGAGCCCGAAGGCTGAAGAGAGGCCCACTCCTGGGTAATAGCATAACCACTTTAGACTGCACCTCTAGCCTTATGCAGTCAGAGAGCGATCTCTCGCTTGTCTTCAGATTTACTCCGCGTAAGATATTCGATCAAGGATGGTAAGGAGGCCAGAATCTTGAAATAGGACAAAGTGGAGTAATGTGAGATGTAGGTGGGATTATCAGGGAAAGGGCCATTGGAAATGGAGTCGAAAACCCATGTAGGGAACATTTGCAGGAGGAAAAGAATGGTGTGGACTAGCAAATAGAGGCAAGATAGCCATCGATCTCGCAATCAGGAGATATTTAACAGGTGGTTAGGGGACAAGAGAGAACAACCCGTTGCGTGGAGCACCAACAAGATGAATTCCACGCAACTTTAGAAGAAAAATTGATAAATGTCTGAAAAAACAGGCAGAGCATAGCATGTATGAATTCTAAACTGTTATACACTCAGTTACAGACATGAAAGAAACCAACAAACTGGAATGGAGATAGGAAGCACATTTCACATAAAGGAAATACTTATTGAAAGAAGTAACGACACATGAATCTCCGTCTTAGGAAGACTATAAAAAGTAAAAACTAGCTAGATTTGAGATTTTAGTTTAACCGTAGATAAGTCCTTGACCGATCTAGTTAAAAATGTTCTCAAAACCTTGATCGAGCTAATAGGTCGATCGAGGGCTTGAAAAATAGGATTTTAGCCCCATTTTCTACAAATTTAATTTTATTGGCCTCTTTCTTAGGCCTAAAACTTGTTATGGGATGCATCTTAGGTGGAAAACTTCATATCGATGGATTTGTCAATGAACCGTGTATCCATTAGCATATAATTTATGAGTTTTTAAGTTCATATGATATTTTTTAAATATTCTTTTCAAATTTACACTTAGAAACCATGTCCACAACTTCAAAGCAACACAACAAAAAATCAACAACATAAAAAGTATAGAACCAAAAAATTTCAGAAAATATATATACCTCACATCAAGATGTCCTCTTCAAAAGGATATTTTGGTTTTTCAATTTTTGTAAGCTGTAAAAAAAAGTTTACATGCATAAACATGTCTACAAAATGTGATTAAAGTTTTCAATGGTTAGTTTCAAAAATTAATAATTTTTTTTCCAAATTAAATTAAAAAAAATATGTATGCCCGAATGCATTCTGTGTAGATTATGTTCAAGTATTTTTTTCAAAAATTATAAATTTATCACTAAAATATTTGACGTCTACAGAAGCCACTTGTTATTGTTTTTCTAAAACTTACAAGAACAAACCTTTCATTAAACACAATTTTTACACACACACACACACACACACACACACATATACATATACATATAATATTGGAACAACAACATAATTCCGTACATTTTTTGTGTTTGTCATAGGTCAAAATAGATAAGGCATATATGAGTTTTGAGGGTTTTGATTTAATAAATGTGTAAAAAAAAATGCCACCAGTTTTGGACAAAATGTGCTACCATATTCATAGATTCAGCCCACCATTAACACCTAATATAAGATCATCTTGGTTCAATTTCTAATATTTTCATCTTTATGATGAATGAGATAAAATGTGATGAAATAACAAGGATAGAAAATACATAATAGTAAGTTGTATATACTTCACATGACCTATTCTTTCCTCCTTGACTTTACCACTATTGACAATATCAATTTTACATAGTGTGTTAGAATATTGCAACTGTTTAGTAAACTAGTACAATTTACCCCTTTAGTGGTCCCTCTCTTCTGCCTCCAAAAGTGAATTTTGGGGGAAGTTTTGGTTTTAAAGGAGGTCTTGAAGAAATCACCCCCAAAGGCATCGATGCTAAAATTTTGGGATTTTAGGGGAAGTTATAAAAGCGATAAAAAATGCACCCAAACATGACTTTTGGGAGAGATTTCGAACCCCCCAGTAGATACCTATAGGGGAAGATTCAACACCCCCCTAAAAGTCTCTTTTACAAACCTATGGGGGTGGTTTAAAAACCCTCCAAAGCCATCAACACTAAAAGTCATGGTTTTTAGGAGCATTTTGAAGCCCCCATGTAGATACCTATGGGGGAGGTTTTGAGACCTTCCCCATAGATACCTATAGGGGTGGTTCTAATCCCCCCCCTCCCAAATAGATATATATGGGGGTGGTTTTAAACCCCTCGTAGACACCTACAAGGGAGGTTTTAAACCCCCCCTAAAAGTATCAAACCTATGGGGTCGATTTGCACCCCCGCTAAAAGTCTCAAACCTATGGGGGTGTTTTGCAAGCCCCCCTAAAAGTCTCAAACCTATGGGGTCTATTTGTACCTCCCCCCCATGCCACTAACACGAAAAAGTTTGGGATTTTAGGGGTTGTTCTAACAAAGAACAAAAACACCCCCAAAAGTCTCTCTTACAAACCTACGGAGGTGACTCTAAACCCCCACTAACCTCACTCTTACAAATCTATGGGGATGGTTTTGAACACCCATCATAAAATCGTACATGGGTAGTTTTAAACCCCTTGTCATAGACTCTTATGGAGGTGGTTTTGAAACCCCATCACAGAATCTTATGGGGATAGTACTGAAACCCACTCATAGTCTCCTATAAGGGTGTTTTAAAACCCCTGTTATAGTCTCTTATAGGGGTAGTTTTGAACCCCCCTCATAGAATCCTACAAGGATAGTTTGAAAACCCCCGTTATAGTCTCTTACGGGGGCAGTTTTGAACCCCCTTCATAGAATCCTACAAGGATAGTTTGAAAACCCCCTCATAGAATATTACAGGGGAGGTTTTGAAACCCCCTCATAGACTCCTATGAGGGTGGTTATAAATCCCCTTCATAAACTCCCAAGTGGGAGGTTATAAACCCCCCTCATAGCGACCTACGGGGGAATTTATAAACCGAAACATACAAATACGTTTTGAAACCCCCATCATATCCATTAATATCATTATAAAAAATATTTTATTATAAATAAAAATATTGAAATATCAAAATCAAGGCATGGAGGAATCGAACCACCAACTTCCTTCTTATAAAGAAAGCGTTCTTCCATTGAGATAGCATCGTCTAAGAATTGGGGAGAGGAGCAATATTAACACCCAGATTGCATCATTTATAATACTAAGAAAATACAATAAGATCCAAATACAATGATGCTTAAAATCCACTTTATTTTTTCAAACATGATAATAAGCACAAAAATCTACCTCGTTGGAGATATGGATGAAGTGTTTCAAGTATAAATCCAACTTAAGGCTGTAATGGTTCAATTTGAAAAAGTTAGGTGAAGCTATTGTAGATATTCCACTTAATTGAAGGTTTAATTTCCTCCTTTGTGGGGAGAAGGTGGGGTAGGGAATTAAGTGATATTGAGTAGGGAGAGAGGCAATCAATCAAAATAATACCCATATGCTTAAGAATTAGTCATGGAACAGAGCTAACAAGAGATCTTACCCATTTGACCAAGGATGGAATTCTCTTAAAAGAGAAAAGAGCCAAAAAGGTGTATCTCTCACATCTTGAAGGGGATTCCTCCCCATCTGGTAATCTATGAAGATAGATTATAACTATGAAGGTTTTATTAAGGTGAAATGGATATGGAAAAAAATATACTTGTACAATATAACAATGAATGGTCCTTTTTGGAGCATTGAAAAGTAATCTAGGAGTGGAAGGTGTAGAGGGGGGGAATCTATTGCCTCGATGGACAAGAAGAATTTTTTTTTTCATGAGGGTTGGGTATAGAGACCAATAATTTGACAGAAGCTCTAGAAATCTATATTGGACTCCACCTTATCAAGTAAAAGGGATTCACAAATGTGATAACATTCAGAGACTCGATAATGATTATCAATGCAATTCAAAAGGGGGATAGAGAGGACTCCTCACCTCTAACAAAACTACTAAGACGAATCAGGTTAATATCAAAACCTCTTCAAATATATTACTATCATGTGCTAAGAGAAAACAATAGCCGAGTGGATTATTTATCAAACATTGGAGCCACCCTAATGCAAGGGATTGGAACTTAATGAATTGATATCCCATGAATTCAATTGATTTATTACATGGATTTAAGCATGTTGATCAGGGAGGGAATCGATGACAACATGTAGATGAGACGTGCATTAAAGGAAGGATAGTAGCCATAGGAAATCCGGCTCATGCAAACATAAGAGGCTTGGATCCCAAAACATACGACATTGTGAAGATGGGTGAGAGAGGTTAGTGGCACCAATTGGAATTTCCTACTTGGTTTCTTTCATGGGAACTAGCTCCTACCATCATGGGTGGGTGCAGGAAGAGAGAGTAGTCATTTTTTGGAAAGACTAAGGGGGGAATAAATAGGTGGGTGAGCAGTTCAAGCAACTCTAGATTATAGGATATCCAAGAATTGTCGAGATAACCTACACTTAATGTATATCCTGAGACATATCTAAGCTAAGGTGATATATGAATATTTTGCACGAAGAGTTCAAGGGGATTTAGTGTCTTATTGCCAATATATCTGATAATTGGTAGGAGAAAATAATAGGTATTAACCAATCCCTGACAAAGATACTAGCGATGGTAGTCGCTCAAGCAGACAAAAAAACATTCCTGGAGGAATATCTCAACTCTCTCCTGATAGTGAATGATTCGATCCAGATGAGGATAAATGCTACTTCAGTTGCATCCAATAATTGAGGGACTGGGATATCCACCTAGGGGGACATGGCTATGGACAAAGACCCAGATTGGACTTAGTAGAAGGATACCTAGAAACATGTTTATCTATAATGTTTTTTAAATTTGTTTATGTAATGGGGAAATACATCATAACATACAACATTCTACATTTTGAAAGTACTTTGAATAATAACTATAGTATCAGTATCTTTGTCTTTTATGTGATAGGAAATGTTTTACAGTTTTTTTTCCATTCTCACAATATGCTTTCTTACAAAACTCTCTTGTTCCTCTCAAGCTATAGGATTTTTGTGTTTTCTGGATGATTTTTCTGCTTGCCACAGTCCCTTTTGAAATATCATAATACTCGTTTATGTGAAAAAAATGAATGTTCCTTTGCATTGAATAGAACAATGGAGCATTATATTTTGAGTTATCATCTCAAAATTCCTATTGATAAGAGTGATTCCATTATTGGTGATCCCACAAGGCTAAGAAATATCTCTAATTTCATTGTTGTGTTTATGATAGAAACTTGTGGTTATAGATGGAAATAATTATGCACTTAGAAACTATATTTTTCTTGAAACTAGCTTGACAATATAGATATGAATGCTGAAATATGTGAATAATAGATATTCTAACACTATATCTACTAATATTAAAACTAAAATCTTAATAAAAAAAAACAATTTTGAAAACATATAGAAATTTGGATGTGAAAGTTGAATTTAGATCGTGGAATTGTTGAGATACTAAGAGGAGGGTGAATCCATATTTGCACTATTATAAAATTTTAATCAATAGAAAGTTTCTAATCACCAATCATAACATATCATCAATGTACATAAAAATAACAAGATGGACAATACACCATATTTTTGATGTGGAAACCCAAGTCCTAGGGGTAAAACCACGGAAGCCTTTTTAAAAATAAATTTGACCTGGGAAAAACTGGGGTAAACAAATTTAAGACAACTTTACCAACTATAACTGGAAGGGGATACAACCCATTAGGTTTCATCAGCTACAACTGACAATCTACTACAACAACTTAACTCAAAATATTGTCAGCCCTGTTGCCACCTTTTCACACACCTGGGTCACGTGGCAGAAATATTCAAGCCACTCGGTGTGTCCTTGGGGGAAAGTCTCGAGTCAAGGTTATCACCTTGTTCTTGACTCCTCCGTTTAAGCTCGACTCCTAATGAAGCCAAGGGGGGTAGACCCTATTAAGTTACTAAGGATGATTTATTAGTGTGGTGAAGTTAAACTGAATCAGTTACTTAGGAGTTTGAATATTTTAACTATAAACAATTAAAGATGACAAGATACGAAAATAAACACACGAAAGCACGAAGCTGATCCACAATATATATATGAAGCAAAAATGACCATTGCCTTAAAATGGATTCAAAAATATAATCAATATGCTTGCATGTGCTTGGAGTGAAAGTTTTGCAATTGCATCTTGGTATGTTTTAAGTTAAAATTGAATTATGAGTTGATTAAATTAGGCAAAAGGGGGACTCCAAATATACCCGAGAGTACTTGGAGTATGTCCAAAAATAAACCTTTACCGCTACCTGCAAGGAATATGTGGGCTGAAATGGAGTCTCTGGGGCTATTGTTCATAACGCACCCGTTAGGGTGTGATAGAGATCGGCGCACCGAGGTCACTTTTCAGTAGGTTCTCGCTTCCTTTGGGTATTTTGCCACCGTAGAGGTTCGATCGAGGTGTTGGATTTTCACCTGATGGTTTTTCAATTGGGGAGAGTGAGTCCTAATTATGCTAGTCACCCAAGTGCTTTTGATATAGCTTGATTGATCGGACGAACCGTAGCCAAGTGCAGAGCATACACACTAGAGTCTTGTAAATTTTAATAAGTTTTTAAAAGATGTGTTCTTGTAGAAGGATCAAGTCGATGAAGTCGACTTGAATTAAGACCGACGTAGTCGATCAGCCGACTAAGTCGATGGGATGACTTAGTCGATGGGACGACTTAGTCGATCAGCTGACTAAGTCGATCGACCGACTAACTAGAAAGATTAGGTCGACTAACTAAAAGTCGTGTCGATTCACCGAACCGATAGGTAGTTATTTTGTAACTGTCTGTACATTGTATATATTAGGCGGTTGAGCCAAACGAGAACTCAGTTTAGTTCTTTGCCTTGTATGAACTCATTGTAATAATATAATCTTTTTTCCTATCTGATCTTATCTCTTGTCTTTGATTTATAGTTATGTATGTTTAGTATGTATTATTGGTAACCTTATTTGATCTGTGAGATTACAACATTGGTTCCGTTGCCGATAGTACATGTCTAAAATATATGTTCACATATGATACTAGAGCAGGAGATCAAGGACTGGTGGGACTGTAAAGTTGCAAACTACTTGCAAAATTACGCACGAAGAAACAGATTAACAGTCGCCGAAGCCAAAGCAAGATTTTTCACAGAGACACATGAAAGATTTGTCGAGTCTGTGCCACAAATGTTGAAGCAACTTATGGATGAGAAAGCTAGATGCGACTAAAGAACAACAGTTGCTAGATAAACTGTTTCGAGGGGGATGAACAAATTTGTTAGAGTGGTTTGAGAAAATCACCGACGACTTCTGTGAGGAGAAAGCAGTCGAAGACCGAACGTCAGTGGAAACTGTTAAAGAGAAATTATACACAGATTTCACCGAACAATCCTTGTGCTCCTTGCCAACCTTGCTGTTCAAATTTTTGATAGAGAACGGAGCAGGCCACATCGTCGAACCTAGACCACCACTGTGCGAACAGCCACCAAACACCAACTGGGTGGACAAGAAAAAGAAGTGGGAGAAATTTATTGTAGAAAGGGAGTGGGAATACTTCTTGAGCAAGTAATTCAAACTATCTGAGCTTTCTAAAAGCCTCGGGAAGGCTATGGGGCGGTAGCTGGTCTTGTGTCGGAGGTAGAGTATAGTGGATCCTAGTCGACCTAAGGAGGATAGACGTCACCAGTAATGAAAAGTCAACCGTAGAGGACCTAAAGAAAATAGTACTGTACGAAATTATGTCAGACATTCAAAAATAAGAAAGGGACAAGAGACAGCAGAGAAGGGAAGCAAGACGTGAAAGAGCCGCAGAGAACAAAACCCTAGGGAGAACGATCATGAAGAGAATCTGCCAGAGTCAGGTCATGACCGACAGGAAGAGGGCGTAGAACAAAAGGTGTCCCCTATGGAGGCAGAAGTGTGGATAAAGCAGCCAGAAGCTCTCCAAATAAGAGCTCCCGACGATGGAATAACCCTTTCCCCGACAAATCCACATACTAGAATCCAGACTATTATCGAAGATGATCTACGACTACGAGCTGGTGACTACAGCATATGGAGTCGACTAGGCGATGAAACATACATGGGTCGACACCTTATCATATGTCG
This sequence comes from Pseudotsuga menziesii, assembly GCA_001517045.1. Taxonomy (NCBI): domain Eukaryota; kingdom Viridiplantae; phylum Streptophyta; class Pinopsida; order Pinales; family Pinaceae; genus Pseudotsuga; species Pseudotsuga menziesii. Next base: position 221,547 of record LPNX010303471.1, read on the forward strand.
ACCGCTCGAGGGAAATTGAGTGACGTTTTAGGAAGCACCATCCCTCCGAAGTATCCACTTGCTCTTACCGACACAGGAAGGAGCGCCCCCCCTGCCAAGTACATCTTTTGAAGAAATTGAACAAGCAGACCTATGCACACAAAGTTGCAGTGGACCATCAACAGTAGAAATACACAACAACCCACTGTACGTCGAAGACGAATCGACCACCGATGGGAGCACAAGTTTCATCGACCAAAATTCCATAGGAACAACTACATCAACAATCCCACCACTTTCACCACCACCCATACCTCCGACCCTGCCAACTTCTGAGAGCAGTGAAAGTGATTCAGACATGGGTCATGGATTAGCTCACATTCCTCTCTATGAGGGGGATGAAGACCCCAGACGACATTGGTTCATCTGCGAGTCGACCTGGGAAGCAAACCAGGTGACGGATGAAGACCGACAAATGGCTCAGTTCACGGGAGCCTTACAGAAAAGGGCCTTGACATGGTACATGACCTTTTCGAAAAGGAAATCCAGAGTGATGAAAGATGAAATCAAGGTGTAGTTCTTATCATTCTTCAAAACCCCAGATGCCAAGCACCTGGCCGCCAAAAAGCTGAAAACGACACAGCAAAAGCCAGGGGAGACAGTCCGTGACTACGACAAACATTGGAAGGACCTATTAAGCCAATTAGATTATGTTATTGATGAGAAACTACTAATTCAATGGTTCCTTGCCGGATTATCACAGAAAGTACGTCGACATATCAGTCTGGAAACGTTCAAGACATATGAAGATGCGCTAACCAAAGCTCTGCAGGTGGAAATGGACGAAGACATACCTGCGTATCCAACGGACCACAGGTTAGAAGAACAACTCGAGAATGTGCAGAAATCTTTGAAAGAACTGACCCTTAAGAGCCAAGAAATCTGGTGTACTAAATGTTCGACGGCCGGACACTCGAAAGATAATTGTCGACACGAATACAATCGACAAGACATCCGCTTTGTGCTAACTAAAGCATTTTGAGACATTTTCCAGGAGCACGAAGATCATTCTATGAAAGAATGTCCATTTAACATGAAGAACGCAAAAGATTCCTGGTGCGCCATCTGTGAGACAAAAAGTCACAACACGGCCGACTATCAATTAAACCTGAAAAACTGACAGAATTATCAGGCGGTCTACCAGACAAATGCAGTAGCACAAAACAATGAGCAAAATAATACCAATGACTGGAACAAGCAAAGATACGAAGGTCAACGATATGAGTGCCGGTATGACAATCGACGACAAGGGTTTGGAGGAAGAGGTCGATTCATCGGGAATCGCGACATACGACCGTGTCGATCTAACCAGTGCTTTATATGTCATAAAGAAGGGCACCAATACGCCGACTGTCCATACAAGGATAGGACTGATCTAAAATTATGTAACCATTGTGGAGTAGGAGATCACTCTCTGGAGGATTGTCCTACCATGTTAGAGAAAATCAATAATAAGAAAAATGTTAATGTCTTGTCTTGTGTACAAAAGCATGATGTATTAACTACTAAGAATATACATATCGTTACTCGACAAGGCACGAAAATAGGCCCTGATAATCCTCAAATTAGTAAAATTAAAAACACAAATGGTTATCGGAATCCTATGAAATAAAAACAAACATATCAAGAAGCCACCCACATATTTCACGACATTTCACAACAAGAAGACATTATTAATAGTCGACTTAGCACGAAACAGGAATTAACTCATCTCATTCAAACAGACAAATCCGTAGCCCATTTCATTGATTTATTACATGAAATAAAAAGTACTAATTTTGGAAAACAAACTAAGAACATTTGCAGCCTAAATCAAAAAGACAAACACGATGTCGACCCACTTGTCGACCTGGAAATCGAAGGGTTCCATGTCCGACAGGTAGTGCTTGATTTCGGATCTCAGGTAAATATCATGACCCGAGATACATGGGAAAAGATGGGCCGACCTCGACTCTATGAGTCAGGAATCTACCTAAAACTCGTCGACCAAGGTCTCATTGAACCCATTGGGGTTTGGAAAAATGTAGACACGACCATCAAAGGAATATCAACTAAGGTTGATTTCGAAATTATTGACCCAAAGGAAGGATCTAGCTCCTTTCCAGTGTTAGTTGGTCGACCTTGGGGATGGAAGATGAAAGCCTCCATATCCTTAGACAAAGACTGAATTAAGTTAAAAGGAAATGTTCACAAAGTCATTGTACCCATTAATCCTTCCCAAGGAGCACCTTGGACCGAACCGATTGATGAGGAAGTTGATGTTAGACAGCTTTACCAGATCCATAACAATACGGACTATACAAAGCCAAACATCTATGGGGAACTTCACTTAGGTAACCAAGACTCAATTGGTTATAATTCAGATGCTGAATTATATGACTGGGAAATGGAAAATTATGAAACATAAGCAAGAGGGTGCTGGACTATACAAAAAGTACAGAAAAAACCCACCCGACAGTGCTTCATTGTATCAATTATCCCTAAAATATTTGAAAAGAAAGTCAGGGAACGAACCACCTTACAACCAACCAGCTTACATACTACTCAACTGCCCAGGTATAAGGAAAGGGAATCCCCAGTCATGCACATTGAACAAGTATCTAAAAATATTGGAGAACATGGCAGACTTCAAAGCTTAGTGGAAACATTTATAGGTCAAGCAGCTAGATGGTGGGACACCCATCAATCAAAAATTGCAGACCTGGACAACTGCTTCAACTTTCTTTGTCGGACGGTTTGGTGGGAAAAAGTTAACCCAGGAAGCTCGAATCCCTATCTTTGTCCAAGGACAAAACCCAGTAGAACACATCAAGCTTTGTGAAAAGGAGTGGAGAAGGCTTGGATACAAAGATGAGCGAGCCTGGCCACATCTGTTTCCTTCAACATTAGCCTACTTACCTAATAAATGGTATAAGATGGAGGAAGCTAGAGGAGAAACCTTCTTTTGGCATGAAATTAAATAAAATTTTATTAAGGACTTCCAGTTCATACCTCAAAACGAAAAATTGGCTCGGATAGCACACCAAATCAAACAGTTTCTCCAATCGACAGAAAAACCACCCTCCCAAGACCATTGACAAATCCAGGACTGTAACAAGATACAAACTGGATCAAAATCACAGTCGACAGGTTTACACTTAGAAAATGAACACACAGAAGGTAAGATCTTCAGATGGAAGACCGACCACATTGAAACAACCAAATTGATCTACTCAATCTTGAAAGTCGAGGCCACCGACAAACCAGATCTTGACAGAATGACTGCAGCCTGCTTCCCTGCCAGATTCTCACAGTTCATAGAAGGAAGTCGGCCGATCAATGAAGCTAAAGCACCAAAGTGGCTAGATTCCAAAGAAAAAACTAAGGAGGTCGACATTTCAAATGACGACCGACCAAAAATAGCCAAGATTGGTGACTGCTGGAATGAACAATAGACCACTGAAATAGTGAACTTACTTAGAGAGTTCCAGGATGTCTTTGCAAGGGACTATAAAGACTTAAAAGGATTAGTACAAGAGATGGGAGAAATGAAAATAGACACTAAACCTGATGTCCGACCTGTTAAGAAAAGACCTTATAAACTAGCTCATAAGTACAAAGAAATAGTTAAAAAGGAAATAGACAACATGTTAGCAGTAGGGATCATTTACCCCATCGACCAGTCTGAATGGGAAAGTCCCATGGTCGTACAGCCAAAGAAACATGACCCGACAAGGTTGATAATTTGTGTCGACTTTAGGGAGCTTAACAAAGTCACATTGACAGATCCATTTCCAACCCCCTATGCTTATGAAATCTTAAATAAAGTGGCAGGACATGAATGCTATTCATTCATAGATGGATTCTCAGGGTATAACCAAGTACCCATAGCAAAAGAAGATCAAAAGAAGACAACATTTGTCTGTGAATTTGGCTCTTTTGCTTACAGAGTCATGCCTTTTGGGCTAAAGAATGCACCTGCAGTGTTTTCCTGAATTGTTGTCAAGACCTTCCAAGAATATATCTATAAGACCATGGTAGTATACTTCGATGATTGGACCATATACTCCACCTTAAAAGATCACTGCACATGGCTTCGACTTATGCTGGAGAGATTTCGACAGATTCAACTCTCCCTGAACATTAAAAAGTGTATCTTTATGACCCCTATAGGAATACTCTTAGGGCATATTGTCTGTAAATATGGTATCAAAGTCGATTTTTCCAAGATTAAAATCATCCTTGACCTGAAGCCCCCAATAAATCCTAAACATGTCCTGGTCTTACTTGGACATACAGGATATTATAGAAAGTTCATAAGACACTATTCAGACATGACCTACCCTCTAGAAGAATTACTAAAGGAAGACCAAGAATTTAAGTGGACAGAGGAATGCCAAATCTCCTTCGACAAAATGAAAAGAAAACTGGTCGAAGCTCCTATACTCAAATTTCCAAACTGGTCAACCAAATTTCATGTGCATATCGATGCCTCAGGAATAGAAATCGGAGCAATCCTGACTCAACCAGGGGATGATGGGATGGATTACCCTATAGTGTATAGTAGTCGAAAATTAAATAAGGCTGAAAAGAACTATTCGACCACTGAAAGAGAAGCCCTAGGTATGGTCTTTTCCCTCCAAAAGTATCGACATTACCTATTGGCCAACCCCTTCACATTTTATACCGACCATCAAGCTTTAAAGTACCTTGTTAATAAACTCCTTCATCATGGGAGAATTTGTCGATGGCTACTTCTTTTTCAATAATTTGAGTTTGAAGTAGTGGTCCGACCAAGAAAGTTAAATGTCGGGCCCGACCACCTATCCTGTATCGACACAGGGGAGGAACCGACCGGAGTCGATGACGATTTGCCAGATACACATCTATTCCACATAGAAGCAGCACCTGAAGAACTAGAAGAAATAGCTCAGTTCTTAGAGATAGGTCAGGCACCAGAAGGTCTGAACACCAAGAAAAAACAAATCTTAGCTATGAAGGCTGCACCCTACAGCCTCATCAATGGATTTTTGTACAAAATGGGGTTAGACGACATTCTCAGAAGATGTGTACTCAACCACGAGAGAGAAAAAATCATGCATGAAGCACACTATGGACCTTCAGGAGGACATTTCCAGGCAGACACCACTGCAAAGAAAATCCAACAGTCAGGATTATGGTGGCCAGCAATCCACAAAGATTGCAAAAACTTCGTTAGTCGATGTGACAGATGTCAATGACTTGGTCGACCTCTGCCGAGCACAGAAATTCCCTTGATATCTGTAAACCCTAGTCTCACATTTGAAATTTGGGCTATATACTTCATAGGACCGTTCCCTATCCCTGCCAAATGATCAGGTGCAAGATATATTATCACTGTGGTGGAATATGTCACCAAATGGGCAGAAGCTGAACCCGTCGATACATGTTCAAGTGAAGTGGCTGCTAATTTTATCTACGAAAACATTATCACTATATTCGGATGCCCACTCACATTGATTAGTGACCAAGGATCACACTTTATCAACAAAACCATCAAAAATTTGATCGACGAGTTTCACATCGACCACCGACGAAGCAATGCATATCATCCTCAGTCGAACGACGCGATTGAAGCTTTCAACCAATCATTGACAAAAGGGTTAACCAAAATATGTAGCACCGACAAAGACGACTGGGATGAGAAAATCCCTGCGGTTCTCTGGGCATATAGGACAGCATATAAACGGTCGACCGACCAAACCCCCTTCCGATTATTCTAGGGGCAAGAAGCAGTCGTCCCCCTACATTTTCGATAGCAGACACCTATTATTGCACAACTACTACATGTCGATGTTGAACAGGCAAGAAAGGAAAACCCAAGAAACTACATACATAATGGATGGGACCTTACATTATCGAAGAAATACACCCCAATGGCTCGGTTCGACTAAAGACATTATAGGGCCTAGTATTTTGGAAGCTCGTTAATGGAGCCCAACTCAAACGTTACAGAAAAAAAGAAAAAAGAAGACCTTAACCGTCAATCAAAACCCATAAAAAGATAAAAATTCAAAAAAATAAAACAATACAGTCAAACACCACAAACATGGCAGCAACTCACTACTTTGATAACCAACATCATCATCCTCAACCATCCTCATCGACCAGTCCGGCCGACCATTTTCACCACTGACACCGATCGACGACCTCAAGAGTCCCATCACACATTGATGGCCTCGAGCGCCGCACACATTCCACCATTAAGTCCCATTTTAGCATTTTAGCTGGACTGTCCAGCCCGCCATTAATACGTCCATCCCCACACGCAAAAACACCCGTGCCTATAAATACAAGACAGTCGAAGGTTCATCCACCACACCATTTACCCACAGAGCAACCGCAACCTCAGTCGACTAAAGACCAAGAACCCTGTAACACCTTCGACCAACCCGACATAATGTCACCCAAATTGACCTGAGCAGCGGCTAAGGCAAGGGAGCTGCATGCAGAGGACACACCCTTGGTCCGTCGATTAAAGAACGTTAAAAATGCTAAAGTCTAAGACAGCCAATGGAAGAGACTCTGGACAAAAATGCAAGAATGGGCCTATGTCGACAAAAGGATGACCCAGGCCGCTGAGAAAATTCGGTAGAGAACCATCTTCAACTACCCTAACACAACACTGATGGGAAGATTTGGTGGGATGAAAGAAGCAGCGGTCAAATTCATTATCAGCCGTTACCACAATGGCCGATTCTACTTTGATAGGCCCATCGACATTACTGGGGATGTTATCTCACGACTTACTAGTCTGTCCAACCAAGGCAGCCCTGTACCAATTGGGATAAAAGAAGGGTTAGTCAAAGAGCTTACGGGCTCGCCGTCAGGAAAGAATTCCAAGGGGCTGATGATTGGCCAAATTACGACACGGATGCCACAAATTGTGGCTAAAATCATTGCAATCACCCTTACATTAGCCGATCGAGGCAATGACTTCAAACTGGAGATGCTGGAGGCTGTCGACACAATTGCGACCGACGGTCGGATCTACCGATGGGGAGACTATGTTGCCGACATGGTCAAAACCATCTGCGAAAGATGCCAAGAGATAGGAGGTATAATCAAGTTTCCCTCTCTCATTCTCTGGATTTTCATGTATCATATCTGTCTAGAAGGAAGTCCAGTATTCCGGGAGCCGACTAGGTTCGAAATGAACCGATTCAAACCCTTCTCACAAAAAGGAACCCTGCATGAGCTAGCACAGGGGAAAGTATTCTTAGAAAACTGGTTTCAGTAGTTGAAGGTTCGCACGACGAGGTGGAGGGTGCCCCAAAACATCTGATGAAACCTCCCTGCGAACTCCCATATACAGTTAGAGCTCGACCACACGTTGGTTTGGTACATGCAAGGTCAGGACCCCAAAGCCCAGGACCTCGACTACTATCCGATGGTCGATCATATTTTCTGAGAGTTGACCCGACAAGCTCAAAGAAAAATACAAATACCCGAGGCTTCCAAACAGGTCGACTTCTCCATCACAGAGCCACTTACCGACCAGGAAAAAGAGGAAGACTATGAGCTGAACCTCTATATCAACACATTTGTGTCGGAGGACACCCTGGACGAGCCCACCAGTTGGGTACACATCACTGTCAAACCTCCGATTGAAAAGGTAGTCGACCCACAGCCGACAGAACAAAAACAACCAACAGTACAACCACAACAACAAACAACCCCTCCGGCTCCAACAACTGTCGACCCAATTCAAATACCGACAGGTGAAGTCGAGGACACCGACCCGAAATATGATTTATCTAAAAGCATCATTAAGAAGCTGGCCAAGGAGATAACTATCGCCAAAAAGAGAATCAAGGCCCAAAAAATACAACAAGGCAAGGGTAAGTGCAAGCTTCTCCCTGTTGACTCATCCGACGATGAGGAGGAGCTAGTAGCCATGGCCGTCGACATTGTCGAGGACACCGCTGCAAATAAAGTATCAGTTGAAACTCAGTTTCAATGGTATCTAGATGCAAGAGCTCTGGAGGGTTGGCCAAAGAAAGATAAAATGACAGCGACGCCTGAAAACGTTGTCGACCTTGTGTCGACCCCTTCACCTCCATCCCCGACACCCGTAGTCGAGGAGAAAGCATCAGTACAACAGTCGGTTAGTCCCCATAACGTATATTAAAGAGCAATCCCAGAGACAGTCAAATCCAAGGTCAACCAGGATGCTGAGCTTAAAGCTTTCTTCGCGACACTGGCTGCACTATTTCAGTCGGCCCATAAAATATGAACAACAACTCCTCTCTATGCACACAAAAATCCCTATGCAAACATTACAATGACATTCACCCAAAATCAAGAAGGCGGCGTAATTGGAGCATCACAGTCTGTCACGGAGCCAATAAACACAGATTCCCAGGACGACCTACCCTCTACACCTTCGGAAGCAGGTATATCTTTTGACGAAAGCCCACAACACACTCCAGATGACCCCTCCACTCCAGTTCCTTCTCCGACTCCATCGCCTCCACCACCACCATCACCACCCCCCCCACCACCACCGGATTCACAACCAGACCTATCAAAACCTCATACATCTTCCCAGTCAGATGTAGTCATACCAACCCCCCAACCAGAAAATCCATCGACTTTCGTACCCCCGACCACAGACCCAACCTCAACTACCGAAGGCACCTAGGAGCCGGAGGTCGACAAACACAAGAAGAATAAAGCACATCAGACCAAAACTTCCAACCTCCAGATCAGCTTAAGGGATGCAAGTTCCTTGACCGACATAGAGGTCGGCCAACTCCTCAAAATCGTGGCCAAAGAAGAAAAGCTAAGGATGGTTCGGAAAAGTAAAGAGCTTACATCCAAAAATGCAGAAGAAGTCAAGTTTCTTGGAAAATGCAGAGCTCTAGCACAGACCGTGATACCAGGCCCTGTCGAAGTTGACACAAATCGACCACTTGAAAGAGTGTACCAGCTCTTCGAGAATATGGTATCGACCATCCAGTCCCGAATGCAAGAGACTAAGGAAGAACAAAAGGAGGAGACTGCTCGACTACTCCTCGCACAACACACTGCCTTCTCAAGGGCCTACAAGGTGCTCCAGGACCACATGGAGGAGTCTGTCGTCACAGAAGACATTTTACGTGACTGGCCTACTCACTATGGGAAGGGCTACCAACAGACACGATAGACTCGCCAAGGCATTCAGGCCTTGGAGAGCAGGAAAACCACAGAAGCAGCACTCAGACAGATGATAGAAGATCAGATAGTGCTGGAGAACAACAAGCTGCAGAAACTGGAACGGGAAGCACACTAATGGGTGCAACAGGCTCTGCCAAACCTAGAAAAGGTCAATGTCATCTGCCCCCAGATGAAATGACTTATCAATGCAGCAGAAGAGTAGAACCACTCCTTAGGCCCCAATATGGAGAAAATTGCAGAAATGCCCATTTCAGAAAAGATGTCGGTACTGTCAAGTTTAACGACATTGACGATCGACATCCAGAAAGCTTTGCAGAGTTGGACAGACTTTCAGCATTACCTTGCCATCACAGCTCTAGCCATCATCAAAGTTTGCGTCCAGAAGATACCAACCATCCGTCTGCACAGTCCACAGCAGTAGCAATTTTCAACGGTTCGGCAGAGCTTCATTTTTTGTACCTCCCTGTTTCTTCGGGACGAAGAAACATTTTGTTCATGGGGGAGATGTAGAAGGAGCAAGTCAACGAAGTCGACTTGAATGAAGACCGACTTAGTCGATCAGCCGACTAAGTCGATGGGCTGACTTAGTCGATCAGCTGACTAAGTCAGTCGGCCGACTAACTAGAAAGATTAGGTCGGCTAACTAAAAGTCGTGTCGGTTCACCGAACCGACAGGTAGTTATTTTGTAACTGTCTGTACATTGTATATATTAGGCTGTTGATCCAAACGAGAACTAAGTTCAGTTCTCTATCTTGTATGAACTCATTGTAATAATATAATCTGTTTTCCTATCTGTTCTTATCTCTTGTCTCTGATTTATAGTTATGTATGTTTAGTATGTATTATTGGTAACCTTATGTGATCTGTGAGATTACAATAGTTCTTGTTTAAAAGAAAAGCCTCCAAGAACCTCTTTCGATCCAAGTGGATCTCAATTGGAGAATCGAGGAGGGGTTAATTTTAAAGTTGTTGATAAACAAAAGATGAAAAATAAAACAACTACACAAATCTAGTTTTCTGATTAATCCTACCACGAATCTCTTTCCCCTTTTGGGTCACTCGGGAAATCGTGGGGTAAGTATTATGATTACTTTGAAAATTAAGATATGGAGTATGGAATTAATAACAAGATCAAGTATACTACCCTGCAAATCAGTTCAATTCTAGTAAAAAAGAAATAAGCAGAAAACGACGAAAATGGCACCGACGCGAATCCCACCAGGGGGGATGGGGAATGGGCTCGAAAGAGCCTATTCCAAAGGAAATTTTATTTATTATTGGTTGCAATATCAGAGGACTGATATATCAGTTCTTCTTGGTCCTTATACAAGCTGAAACCAAGATATTACAGTTATACAAAAATTTTAAGAATTTTGTGACAAAAGGGAGACCCCTGGGGGGATTTGAGCGCTCCAAAAGCCACTTTGGACATCCACTTCTGTTCTTCTCTGTCATAATTGCTAAAGTATAGAGAGCATGTTAGAATAACAAATGCCCAAAATCACTTTAAGAGTACCTTTGGGTCAGCCTACTTTATCTCAAAAAGTAATGAAAATGAACTAGCTAAAACGGCGAAAAAGGAACCAAGGAAAGCAAGATTTCCTTGGGATCTTGGCTTACTGTTTGTGCAGCCAATTAAATGCACTGATATTGCAGAATATTTAATTTTATCGTTCAGCAAATGACACTACGTTAACAGCAAGCTATGAATTTTCACTAAATTGCTTGCGAAAATAAGGTACTTTTAGCTAGATCTCTTGAAATTGAACTTTAGGTGCAAAACAAAACTAAGATCTAGAATTTGGGAGGGATATTAATGATTATATCTATGTGTATTTTTCTTAGTGAGATAGATCAGAGTAATAATAAACCTTTTAAGTAACCAATTTGAGGAAATTTTAATCATTTTTAAAGGAGAGAAAGGGGAAGAAAGGTGCTTGTTGTTGAGGCAGATTTGCAGAGGAAACTTGGTAGTGTGGCACCGAGGGGCACGATATTAGCAATATCTGCTGGAAATAAATGGAATCAAACCTGAACCATAGATCTTCCAGCCACGTTAAACCTATAAGCTACAACACAACTCCTGCAAACAGAACTATCAGATCTGAAGATACATATGAGAAAGGGATTATACAGTGTGCAAATAACCTTATTTAACATACAGGTATTAACTCATTCAAACATATGCAGAAAATAGAAAGTAAGTGATCTTACTTACAATGATCTATCCCTATGATTTCAGAAACCATTCAGGTAGACAATAATTAAGTGTAAGAAATTGGAAAAATAACAGTTCACCTCGAATGCAGCATGATAATGACAATCCACACATGAAAGGTACTCCACAATTGAGCCTCCAAAGATTTTATTTATTTCAACAAATGAAGATCAGTACACAATTTACAATGGAAATCCCTTCAGTCCAGCTCTAACTAGCTTGGAAGAGGGAGCCTCAAGCAGGATTTATACAATTTGCAGGCCATCCAGCCCAGGGGGGGTGCAATTCCTCATGGAATCAAGTGAAATCAACTGATGGAGAGTTCATCAATGCAGAACCGAGGCTGAACTGAGCCTACTTGTCAACCGGGGGCCTGATCTGGCTGACACATCGGCCCAAAACTCATCCAGATGAGCCAAAACGTGTTGAGGAGAGAGGGAGGGTGAAATTCCCCATAAAGGATGCTCAAGATCAACTATGGATCTGATTTGATCACCTCCTTCTATCAAGGATTCGTCAGATCCAGTCAATCTGCTTCAAATCTGACTGATTTCAATCAAATTGGCTGAGAATCCACTGATTTATTGATTTTGGATTTGCTCCATTATTCATCAATTTATTAATTAAAATAATCAATAATTGATTTTTGGGGCTTTCTGACCTGAGTGATGGAAAATCACTCAAAACTAGGAAATAGTGGGTCCATGGGTTTACATGGTGCTCTTAGCTTGAAAATGAGCACCTACATGACTGAAACTGATTATTTGGCCCACTTTTATTACAAAATCAATTTTTCCAATTAAACTATTAAAAAATAGCCTAAGTTTTGGAAAAATTAAAATTTAATAAAAAACACTGAAAAAACTAAAAAATTGAAAAATTGAAAAACACCTAGGGGGACTTAGACATGTTCATATGACTCAAAAATGATGTCTAGCATGTTTATACATTGACACCTAGACTCTAATAACCTCAATAGGCCTAAATGCCAAGCCGACCACCCCAACTTTGGAGGTATGGAGTGAAAAACTCAGAAATTATCAGTCGTTTGTTCAACAACCAATAATAACCAAGGGAAAAAACACCCTGGGCTGATCGGATTGACAAATAAAGTCTAAGAGACTGAGTCTTTTACAGACACCATCATGCTAGAACATTTATTACAATTCCCCCATGGGGTATGAACATGTGATATGATACAACAAGCACTTCCCAGAAGTACTTCCAAAGGTCTTTTTGAAGTCCAAACAAGTTAACCCTGTTCGGTTCACCGGGCTCACTTGATAAAAACCACTAAGTACAACTTAGGTGGTAACAAGCCCTAGCACCACCCTACTACCCCGAAGAAAAAGATGATTGAACCTGTGGACCCATCAAACCAATCATTGAACTTGCTACTGATAATAACTACTCTTTGATCACTTACAAGTCATCCCTATATATGAATAAGTCATTTCATTTCCATACACTATTTTACGTACATAAAGTACACCACATCATACACACTCACTAAACAAGTGATTCCTCTCTGAACATAAGACATGCATCATCATAGTGTATCTTCAAGTAGCATCGTCATCATAGGGTATGCATCATCATCATCATCATCATCAAGTATACATCACATTGCATAGTAAAGCATCATCACACCATATCATTCATGTGCATCATTATGTATATGTCATAGATCATAGCAAAGAAGAAACATCATCGAGTGCACATCATCATCACATGTATTTCCATCATAGAGTGTATCATGTCAAGGCATGTATCATCACATCATCATGTATGTATCATAGAGTGTATAGCATGTATAATCACATCATCATGTATGTATCATAGAGTGTATAGCATGTATCATCACATTATCATGATGTATCATAGAGTGTACATCAAAATACATAGGAGAGCATCATCATATGTTCATCATAATGTATGCATAAACATCATCTCTATACATGTATACACTAATGTTCACACATCATTGTGCATACAACTGTACATACCTTGTACATAATCATGTGTACATATTCATAGAGTATGGAAGTGATCTTACCTTAAATTAGCAGTGTAAAACCAACCTCTTGACCAGTGATTGAATTCAGGACTATGTGTTCATCGTAGTCCTATGTAAAACCAACAAAGCAGACTGCTTTAAAAAATCAGGTTTGTGGTTGACTTCTCGTAAGACCTAGACTGCGAACTTCTTGCAAAAAAATGGACTAACGTATGAGCAGACTGTTCAAGCTTGGGTCTACTTACTTATCCCCAAAACAATCTACCATCAAAAGAGCTCAAGTCTTGGCATGCTATAGAACTCGAGAGTATTTTATGATGTATTAACCCCAAAGAAATTTTCTATGAAAAATTTGGATCCACTTCTTCTACTATTTTTGTTAAACTTGGGTCTCTCTCCTCTGCTACTACGAGTTCCTCCTCAGTCACCCGAAAAACTTCATACCAATCTACCAAGTAGTGCATTCATTAATGATAATTATGACACGCATTTTGGTGTACAAATACACATTGGGAGAGGATAGACTAGGGCCAACTTGTTTGAGGGTTAATTAAAAAACTTTAATAATATGGGGCCAACTTCAAGAGGTTTACAATTATTAATTTAAAATTTTATTTTTTAAGACAATTTCTTAATGGGGTCAACCTTAACAAGAGGAGGTTAAACAATACTATCAATATTAAAAATCATTTTAACACTTAAACACTTAAGAGGCTGACCTTGACCTTTTCAAGGAGACACAATGACAGAGTTTCTAAAATAAGGTTATTTTAAGTACTATTTTGTTAATATCTTAACGCTTTACAAGGGTTTAGGGTTTGACCCTTAGCCACTAATTCTACCATAAGAAAGGAAGTGTTATTGTTCTTATGTCTACAAAATTTGTTCTACCTGAAGCAATGGTAAGGGTCATGCGAACTTCTTCAATGTTTAAGGGTCACCAAATGAGGGCTTCAAGGACTAACCAATGTAAAGGTGCAATGGCCATAATTAAGGGATAAAGAGGGCATCGGTATGCAACATCATTAGTGTTTTAAGGGAAAGACATACAACATAGGGTCAAGTTCTATTTTGTGGCCTTAGAAACACTGGGTAAGCATCTTAGGGCCTTTTTTTGGGTCATCAAAGTAACCACAAGTGAAGGTGTGCTTTAGTAGCCACTAAGAATCTCAACACATAACCAACAAGGTGTAGGGATTCCTACACTTCTCTTAGGGTACCATGAACTCATTACAAACACAATTGACCATAGAATGGGTCATTTGGACTCTTTGAAGATCTACATTTACTCAACCCACCAACGACCCCTTTTAGGGTACTGGGGCATAGGTTGTGGTACTGGGGAACCAAAGAAGCAACTAGGGAACCATATAAACAAATTAGGGGAACTTACACTCTCTAAAGGGTGTACATGGATTTTGTCATTGTCCCAAGGTCTCCAAGGGCTTTAGACTTGGGCTTGGACAAGGTCAAAAGTTATCCTTTTACACTGACAGCTACTTAACCCTCAAGGGCTCCTCAAGGGGAATTGAGACACACTAACACACCTATTGGAATCAATGACAATTTATTCAACAATCTCCCCCTTTGTCATTAATGAAAACTTCAAATCCCCCCCTTGGAATGAGCTTCCTTTGTTCACAAATCTCCCCCTGAGAGAAACCTTCCTTTACCTTCTT
Source organism: Pseudotsuga menziesii (assembly GCA_001517045.1). Lineage (NCBI taxonomy): Eukaryota > Viridiplantae > Streptophyta > Pinopsida > Pinales > Pinaceae > Pseudotsuga > Pseudotsuga menziesii. Next base: position 236,678 of record LPNX010303471.1, read on the forward strand.
TGTTCAAAGTTTTCTCCCCCTTTGGCATCAATGGAAAAGGGTTATCCTTGTAGTATTACTTCTCCCCTATCATGTTGTTGTGTTTGTTGAAGATGGATCAAATCAATTAGGAGATAGTATGACTCCCAATTTTTCTCTGAGATACTCAAAGGTCTCTCTTGGGAGAGGCTTATTGAAGATGTATGTAATCTGTTCTTTTGTCCCAATATATTCCAACTTGATATTCTTATCTGTGACTTGATCTAGAAGAAAGTGGAACTTGTCAGGAATGTGCTTGGTGTTGGCGAGCATGATTGGATTCTTGGAGATACTAACGGCACTCATATTGTCACATACAATTGGAATTGGCTCATCACATGTCGCATGTATTTCTTTCAAAGTTTGTTTCATCCAAAGTATCTGAGTACAATAGGTTGTTGCTTCTATATATTCTGCTTCGGCAGTTGATAAGGACACTGAAGACTATTTTTTTCTTGACCAAGATACTAGACAATTTCCTAGTAAGAATCTTGTTCCACTGGTGCTTCTTCTATCATCAACACATCCTACCCAATATGTTTCTGAATAAGCTATCAATGTTAGCTCATTTCCTTTTGCATACCAAAGTCCAAATTCCATAGTTCCTTTGAGATATCTGAAGATCCTTTTAACTGCTATAATGTGAGTTTCCTTTGGAGCGGCTTGGAATCTTGCAAATTGTCCACCAGCTTGCAACACATCTGCCCTTGAGGTTGTTACATATATTATAATAACAATCATTGATCTATAAATCCTTTGATCAACTTCTTCAGATTCATCTTTGTTGGTTGCTATATTGTCTTAATGAATCACCAAATATTTAATTATCGAATGGGGCTTGTAAACTTGGATTTGACACAAAATATGTGCTAAGGTAGACAAATACCTAGGGTGTCATAGAAATATTCTAACAAAAAAAGATTGAAAGATCTTTCAAAATGAAAAACTGAGTCAAACTTCAGAAATCCAGCTACTAAGTTAATTAGACTTTCAATAGATCAGAGCAGTATTAATCTACACTACTCTACTCTATAAACAATAACAGGAAAGATATATATAATACTAATCTAAGAAACAATACTAGATCAAAAAGTAAACTACTCATTATAGGAAATCTATTATTTATTCAGCTTCTAGTCTAGGAATTAGAAAAGGGCTTATCAACATGTTCAGAACTCTAAGGAAAGATTATAGCTACTTAATATATCTAAGGGATTCAATAATTAAACTATACATTTATTTAATCAATACATACTAACTAAGATAAATTATCTAGTTCCATTCTCCTTGAGGATTCTAAGGATATGTGTTCAATGTAACAGGAACTAGAGAAGGTGTGTCAAAATGACTTTCGAATGAAATCAGGAAACCGAATGGAATTAAGTCTAATTTAACTTCTACAATGAGGTGTAAACTAAAGAGTGTCCAGTTACAAGTGATAGTAAACATTGTGACTTATTCTCTATCCATAAGCAAAATGAATTTAGTTAAAAAGGTATTATTAACAACTGATCTATTAATCAAGAAACAAGACTATTTTAATGATTACTTTGAAGGTGGAAATATACTATTCTAGAGAGGTAAAGCATGGAATAAATTTAAGGAAATAAATATAATCTAGAAGGAAGTAGAAAACTTAATAAAGATATTTTATTTCTATTCTATGAACATCTTTAGTAACTACAGAATAAAAAGGACAGATCTTATGCTAGAAATGATGGTTAAACCATGAAGAACTAATGTACTATTTAGAGAATAAAATTAACAAGTTTAATTATAAAATCAATCTAAATCAAGATAAGGTAGATCAAATGAGGAATTCAATTGACAAGTTCTAAAGCAGTAACCGATTAAGAAATCAGAGACAAAAGAAACACAACTCATAAACAAACTAAAGAAAAAAGAAATGAAAGCTAACAATCATTACAAAGCTTAATGGATACTTTATGTGATTTGGAATAAGGTCCTAATTATATATGACTTATTATGACTTATTGATTGACTACAGAAAATAAAACAATTTGAAAACTAAGAAAACTGAGCTCTAAGCAAGTATAAAACAAAGCAGGAATATGAAAGTCTGAACGTCAGTCCATATGACAGTATAGAACGAAAGTTCAAATGATAGTCCAAATGGCTAAAAACAATGTAAAGTGCAAAATAAACAACCTAAATGATCCCGACCAGCTAGTTTGTGCATATGAGGTTATAATGCAGGAAAAGGACCATTGAAATAACAGAAGAACAACTATACTAAATTACTTCTAAAGGGAGAAATTATTTCCTATTTTATAATAAAACAAATTAAGAGATAGACGCAATTAATCTATAGCTACAGAAGCATCAACCGAATTGAACCTAACTATGAACTAAGCGTAAAACTTTGAACTATTTAAACTATGGCTAATTGCAAATATGAAATTGGATAAGAAACAGAAAGAAAGTCTGTAAAGAACTATGTGCGGTCGGTCACTTTAAATTCTGGAAATATAAACTATGTTAACAGCTACACATTAAATTAACAACAGAAAACACACGTTATGGGTGAGAAAGTAACATTATATTATAGGAAATCAAATTACATATAGAAACTAGAAATGAAAACTACTTATTTGCAAAAAGGGAATACTGGAAATACACAAATGGATACCTCTAGTTGTTGAGGGGCCCTTCTCAGGAATCAGGGGTGGCACTTAGATCAATCAATCGCTCACAAAACAGAGACATATATTCACAGCTGAAATTAGAATTTATATTAAACTGAAACAAAGTTTACATAGTTTTTATCCAATGACGACTACTAGCTAACTTTTGATTCTCGTCCAACGATGAATTTTATATTTTTACAATGGAGAGGAGTAGGTTGACCCTTTCAGTGGTAAAAATATCTAATAATAGACATTCTTAACTGCTAAACAAATGATTACATAACTGTTTATGACAGTGCATAGTCCGTTCTCCTCGTTTCGTGGCGTCGGTTCTCCTTGTGCATGCAAACGATGGCGTTGATCTTCATTGATGTGGGAAGAGAGTGTGGTTTCGGGCTGAGAGGCTAGGATCCCGATTCTTATAGAGAAAGGAATCTCGCACCAGGAGGATGCATGGACAACAAAACCATGAAATCGTTCTGTGATTTTAACTCTCTAGAATATTCCAACTAACAGAGTTGTGGGTTGATCGGAGGGCTGTATGACGAGCCGGATGCAACTATGTGTGTTTGTCATGAATGTGTGTCCCAGTGGAGGTTCGTTTGGAAATCAAAGCCTATAAAACAAACCTTTATATCATGCACGTTTACAAATGTCACATAATTGTCAATAAAACCATGAAATAATGAAATTTAACCAAGACTTGTATAATATTTGAAAATATATGCATACATGTGTTTAGTTGATAGTCTGAATGGTAAGAAATATGGAAAAAAGTGACAAAATGTAATGTCAACAGAGAAAATAATCAATCGAAAATGATGAAAAAATAGGGATCAATACTCCCCCAAACCGAAGAGATGCCAGGTCCCATTGAGAAAAACAAAGAGGAAGTTAGGAAGAAGGTTGAGTTGCGGTAGCAGCTGCCTTCGACTTAGCAGAGGAAGCGAGAGATTTGAATTTCAACTTCTTGGCTTGTGCCTCTCCTGATGAGAGTCATGCAAAGAGGTTATGGTCTTATTGAGCTCTTCAACAGTCTTAACTTGAAGATGTAGCTCGTTTTCCTGACGAAAATCAGCAATCATTTCGGTATATCTTTTATTTTGGATTTTCGATTGTGCTAATTCTTGATTCAGTTGATCTATTCTTTGCTGGTTCGGAGTAAATGGATCTGCAGGGCACTTGGAATATTGAGGGGGAATTCAATTCTCTATATGGTGTTTCAAGTTCGATAGAAGGGAATTGTTCTTCAGGAATCATGCCTTGAGTAGATGGAGAAGTGGGCTCAAGAGAAGAGGCTTTGAGCAACTCGGCCGATATTCTAGCCAGTGTAAATAGGGGCAAGTTAGAAACAGGTTCATCCACCTTGACCACACTATCTTGAGGATCGAGTTGAGGGGTACGTTGAACGGTGGTAAGAACAATATTCACCTTCTTATTCTTGGTTCAAATTTACGGAAAAGGTAGAAATTCAGTGGCCACAAGGTCGACAGAGGTGGGTGAATGGCCATGCAGACTCGCTTCTGAAGTATCTTCATCAATATGCACTAATTTATTGCTTTTATTTTATTTGGGAGGGTTCTAACTAGATTCACAGTCACGAGTGTGTCAAGGGTGCTTTTGAACATTTAAATAAGGGTTCAAGACTTTAAACACAAAATTTTCCCAAGTCTGGTTCCTCTCCTTCTACTGGTGCACGATCAAGAGCTTGATAAGACTATGGTGATATAGACTACCCATAGGATTGACCATATTTTTACTGACTTGGTTCAACATATTTTCCAATCTCTTAAGGAAATAGAATGGAAAATTAAGGAACTACTGATTGAAAAAATGTGCCAATAATTAGAAATGGAAAGATTTAAACACAGTGAACTTACCTTTGTAAGTTATGAGGTGAATGATAATGGCCAACGGATTAAGGTATTCAAGCTTAACCCATTCTCTATGAAACCCTTTAGTACCCGCAACATGCTGATATTTTGGCTTGAGAGCGAAATCATGGGATGAACGAGGAAGAAACAAATGTTTGTGCCAATGGGTACCTTCTCTCGAGAGCTTGGTAGCCACTGCAATGGTCTCTTCGGTCACTGGAAAGGTGAAGTAGCCAACATTAGCCACCTTACCATTGAACCCTTTTGCGAATAATAGTGAAATATCCTCATTGTATCCCTGTAAAATGTGGAGGAATGGGTTCCATCCTGCTCGAAATAAGATCTCCCAGCATTCTTGGAACTCCATAATCTGGAACAAGTCCCGATAACTCTCAGGCTCGAGGTGATTAGGCATTGTTTAAGCAGGGTCAGATATGCAAGGGGGTTGTAGAGGATACATTGAAATGGCTCTTGGATGGCTCTACGAGGATGAAGGTAGGTAATGATGAGGGTAAGGATTGTGAGTTTAAAACACAATCTGTTTATGCATCTGACGATCGTGAGATCTCGCATGCTTCAACAATCACGCTATGGTTCAGTACTTTGAATCGTGTGCCTTAATAATTATTTTGTATGGTTATGAATGATTCAACTATGTCCAAAGTAAACGTTGGATAGGTTGAATGAATTATTCATTACGGAATTTATAAAACACATTTAAAAACCATAATGACTTTAATTAATAGAATGATAGAACACCTAGCGATACCCGCATATGACTTAATGAAAGGGTAAGGGTAATAATGGTTGAAAAGATCCTAAAATCATATCATATCAACATGGGGTTAAACTATTCCTTGGATGAGGTCGAAGTGAGTCCTAATGAAATCGTAATGTTTTTATGAGCATAGGAATGAGACCTAATAGTCATGGGTATGGTTTAGTGGATTAAACGCTTTCCCCATAATTAAATCTAAAAGAAATTAACACCTTGACATATTTAATCATGCAGCTACAATGTTACGGTTTCATTTGGATCATTTGGCATTCCATTTGTACTAGCATTTGACCCTTCCTATGATCCTCCATATGGACCCTCTGTATAAAAATGTGCATTGCTAGATCTAACTGCTGCTAATTATGCAGTAAATTTTCCTAGGCTGCTAGCACACAATAGAATGATATAAACCATATTTATTGAAGCTTAGTTGTGCTCTTATTTATTCATCAAGGATTAGCACACTCTTCCACTACTTGTATTATCCTAAAAACAACTATAATTTTGTCAGAGATAATTGAATATTTTCATAAATAATTAGAAAGTAAAAACAACTCTAACCTTGCCCCCAACCAAAAATATGGCATGTCCTCAATCCATCAAAGAAAAACTGATTGATATCCAAATAGTTTAACAAATAATTCTAAAATGTTGTTATCATTTTCATAAGAAAAAGAAACACTAACTAGTAAATTGAGATGATTCAGATATCTACATTCTGTTGATATATTTGTAACTTCAGAATGTATTCATCTATGTATATTATGTATTGTAACTCGATGTTTATTCCAGGATGTATCTATAATGTAATTGAGTCATGTTGTCATGTCCTGATTTTTCGATCGGGAGGATCAATAATGTAAGCAAGTCATGTCAAGTCATTATGGGTAACCCTCCAATTGTCTAAGGGTTAAAGTCCCTACAATTTTGGGGCACTAGGGTTATTAGACTCTCCTAGTAGAGGTCAGCCCTGGTAGGGTTTTAGTCATGTCAGGATTAGTATAAATAGAGAAATAGAGTCTCTATTTATCATACAACTCATACACACTCAAGTGTAGCACATAGTTGAGGAAGGAGAAGATACTGGGGCTAGACAAGAAGAAGATTACTGCTGTCGGGAGGTCACTTACTATTTTGGTGCTGATTCTATCTCTGAGGAATTTGTGGTGTTTTCTCCATTTATGGTTTCCCCGAGGAAAAACAATGTGTTCATTGTCTCTTGTGTTTGATTGCTGTACTTGTTATTCTCTCAGTTAAAGATCCTAATAATTCTAGATTAATGTTGAAAAACTAACATGGTATCAGAGCTAACCTAAGAAGAAGACACTGTGCAGCTACAGGAACTAGGGCTTCCTAGTTTGTGGATATTCCTCCATAGATTTTCAGCAAAAGTAAGGTGGAATAAATATCCTCCTTAGGCCGCATCTTTCTGTTGAAGCAGAATCCAATTATGAGTTTTTTCAATTTTGGACCCGACACTCCTGCCAGAAATTAGGGATTTTCACAGAAGATGAATTTTTCAGTGATCCCAGGCCTGGATTGATATCCTCCCCAGAATTGAAGTTAGGGACAAATTTCAAGGCATTTGGGTGGATAGATCTATGGAAAAGCAAAACCCTAATTTTCTCTCGATCCAGTACCACGGGATTTTAGCTCCAAATCCAAATCTGAAATCTTAACTTGGTAAGATCTAAATCTTTTGTATTTCCATTTAAGGTTCTTAGTTTAAGATGTCTCATCATACCAAGCTTGATGAAAATATTGAGGGATATGATAACTTCCGAGCCTGGAAGTATAGGGTCTCCTTGGTCCTGGAAGAGAATGAATTAGACTCCTACATCCATGAGGAGGTTCTAGTTCCAGAGGGAGATGAAGCAAAAGCCTTACATAAGAAGAAGATGGTTATGGAAAAGAGGATAATTGATGATTCTATTAAGGATCACCTTATACCTCAGGTTTCCTCTCTCAAGACACCTAAAGCTATGTTTGATGCCCTAACCAAATTATTTGAAGGGAATAACATAAACCGGAAGATGACTTTGAGGAATCAACTAAAGAATGTGAAGATTCAGAATGCAGAGACCATCCAGTCTTACTTCACAAGGGTTTATCAGATCAAGGAACAATTAGAATCTATAGATGAAGAAGTGGAGAATGCAAAGATTATGATCACAACTCTGAATGGCCTTCCTAGGTCATGGGATTCTTTCACCCAAGGAATCTGTGCTAGAAAGAAACTAGTCAAATTCAGTAGACTATGGGAAGAATGTTCTCAAGAAGAAGCACAGATAGTAGCTCGAGAAGAGAAGATGGGCAGTGAATACCAAGCTCTCACAATTCACTCCAAGAAAGGCATAAGAAGTACTCATCACTCCAAAGGTAAGAATCCTCATCATAGAGATAACAATAGAAAGAACCTATCTAGATTAAGATGTTATACATGTGATGAGATAGGAAACTTTGCAAAATACTGTCTTAAGAACAAGGTCCACTCTCATAAGAAGAAGGGGAACAAAAGAAGACATCATGCTCATGCTGCAGAAGATGATGAACCATCCAAGAAAAGAACTAGATATGAAAGTGAAGATTCTTCAAGTGAGGATGAATATGTTTTGATTTCCGCTCTCACATGTAACATTAATCATGGAAGTGATGATTGGATTACAGATAGTGGAGCTTCCAAACATATGACTGGATTCAAGAAATCCTTTGTGAGACTATCAGAACATGAATCACCTTACAAGGTGAATCTAGGAGATGAATACCAATATCCAATAAAAGGTAGTGGGGAATCTTCCTATAAGCTAGACTCTGGAAAGTCTCTAACAATGAAGGAAGTATTGTTTGTGCCAGGACTCAAAAAGAACCTTCTCTCCATATCAGCATTGGATGCAAAAGGGATGAGGTTTACATTCATAGATGGTTAAGTCATCATGTGGCCAAGAGGAAAGACTATCGATGATGTAGTGGTAATTGGAGAACAAGAAGGAGGTTTGTACAAATTGAAGGGCCATCTAGAACAAGCCTTGGTCCATGAAATAGTAGAGCCAAGTGAAATTTGGCATAGAAGGCTTGCACATGTGCATTACAGAGCACTACCTATTGCAAGCAAAGATGTTGAAGGTCTTCTAGAATTCCAAGCAAAACATGATGGGGTTTGCAAAGGATGTGCGAAAGGAAAGAATACAAAGAAGACATTTCCAAGAAGTGAAAGCAAAGCAAAACGAATCTTGGAAATCATCCAATCCAATGTATGCGGTCCTATGTCATCAAACTCACTAAGTGGGTACGCATATTATGTTTCTTTTATTGATGATTTTTCTAGGAAGACATGGGTTTACTTCGTGAAGAACAAAGACGAAGTATTCAGCAAGTTCAAAGAGTTCAAAGCCTTGATTGAGAACCACACTAAAAATAAGATCAAGAATTTTTGATCAGATAATGGAGAATAATTCACTTCGAATGAATTCAAAGAGCTATGCAAAGAATCAGGGATTAAGAGGGAGTTGTCCACTGCTTATAATCCACAACAGAATGGGATTGCGGAATGGAAGAACATAACCATCATGGAAGTTGCAAGAGCCATGCTTCATGATCAAGATCTTCCTATGCATATTTGGGCTAAAGCTGCCAAAACAGTAGTGTATGTACAGAACCGTACTCCACACAGAGTACTCGAGAACAAGACTCCTGAAGAAGTCTTCTCCGGTAAGAAACCAGAAGTCAGCCATCTTAGAAGAGAAGAGAACAAAATTAGATCCTTCAGGAAAGAAGGGTATATTTGTGGGATATTCTGAAAGCTCGAAGGCTTACAGAATATATTTCTCAGGATACAAGAAGATTGACATCAGCAGGGATGTGACATTTGATGAAGAAACAGCTTACAACAAATCCAGAAAAAGACCTGCTGAAGAACCTGAAGAAGCAGAAGCACCCAGAATTCATGATACGACCATGAATGAAGAAACTCAAGAAGAAGATCGAGATTTCAAAGAACCACAAAGATCTGTAGATCCACCTCTGGAGAAGAATCCTCATAAGAGGAAACCTGCTTGGGTACAAGAACTTATCCAAGGTGCAGAGAGATATGGGGCTCCAAAAGAGAATCAGAGAGAAAGAAAGAGGACCAGATCTTGCTCCGGGTATGTAGCTTTACTATGTGATTTCATTGATAAAGAACCTTCCAGTTACGAAGAAGCAACAGAACGAAAAGAATGGAAGGATGCTATGATCGAAGAATACCAATCGATCATGAAGAATGATGTCTGGGATGTTGTACCAAGATCAGAAGGGAGTTAGTTGTAAATTCCAAATGGATCTACAAGATCAAGCATGCTGCAGATGGTAGCATTGAAAAATATAAGGCAAGATTTGTGGCTCGGGTTTTCTCTCAGAAAGAAGGAATAGATTATGAAGAAACCTTTGCATCTGTATCTAGATACACTTCCATCAGATCGATACTTGCTCTAGCTACAGTGATGAAATGGAAGATACACCAGATGGATGTCAAGACTGCCTTCTTGAATGGTGTAGTGGAAGAGGAAGTGTATGTAGAGCAGCCACTCAGTTTTGAGACACATGACGGAGAGTCTCATGTATGCAGATTGAAGAAAGCCCTGTATGGTTTGAAATAGGCACCCAGGACTTGGTACGGCAGAATTGACAGCTTTCTATACAGTTTGGGCTTTACCAAGAGTAAAGCAGATTCCAACCTTTACTACAAGGTTGAATATGGCAACCTAGTGATGTTTCTACTATATGTAGATGATCTATTTGTGATAGGTATAGATGGGTTGATTGCTTATACGAAGAGAAATCTTGCTGCTGAGTTCAAAATGAAGGACTTGGGGATGATGCATTACTTTCTAGGTATGGAGGTGTGGCAGAGTGCAAATGGAATCTTCCTTGGATAGGGGAAGTATGCAGTAGAGATCCTGAAGTGGTTTGGGATGATGGAATACAAGGCTATGGACACACCTATGGCATCGAACCTAAAGCTATTAAACGATGCTTCATCAGAGTCGGTTGATGCTACGATGTATAGTCAGATGATTAGGTCATTGATGTACCTGACAAACATGAGACCAGATATTTGCTTTACTTTGAACACCTTGAGCCAGTTCCTGACAGATCCAATACATGTTCAGTTGATTTCTGCAAAGCATATCCTAAGGTACCTAAAGGGTACAGTTGATTATGGGCTCAAGTACAATGTGAATCAAAAGATTAACCTAGAGGGTTATGTTGATTCAGATTGGGCAGAAAGTGCCATCAATAGGAAGAGCACTTCAGGGTGTTGCTTCAGTATGGGATCAGGTGTGATCTCTTGGTTTAGTAGGAAGCAATCTTGTGTGGCACTGAGTATAGATGAAGCAGAGTATGTCACAACTTGTTCACCTAGTTGTGAGGCAGTATGGTTGCGAAAGCTACTGTCTGATTTATTTGATCTCCAGTTAGATGCTACTTGTATACATTGTGACGAATAGAGTTGCGCAAATTTGTCAGAGAATATAGTGTTCCATGACAAGTCAAAGCATATTGAGATTAAGTACCACTATATCAGGGATATGGTGCAGAGGGGAGCAATGAAGCTCCAGTATGTTGCGACGGAGGAACAGATAGCTAATGTATTGACAGAGCCATTGGCTAGGGTGAAGTTCGAGTACTTCAGGGAGAAGCTTGGTGTTCTGTAGATAGAGGTTTCCTCCAAGGGAAAGTGATGAGTCACGTAGCCATTCTGACATGGTGAGAGGATTGGTTCCTTCCATGGTAAGATGTAAGGGCTGAGCCATTCTATCATGGTGAGAGGATTGGTTCCTTCCATGTTAGATATGGGTGCTGAGATCCATAGCCATTTTGACGAGTAGGTCAGATATAAGGGCTGAGCCATTCTTTCATGGTGAGAGGATTGCTTCCTTCCATGTCAGATATGAGTGCTGGCCATTCTGTCGAGTAGGACATATGTAAGGGAAATTGCCATTCTTTGAATGGAGCTTCCTGGTAAGGTACCAGGAGAACTCAGTTTAGGGCCTAGTAGCCATTCTTATGTGATAGAGGGATGTGTTCCCACTTGATTAGATGTAAGGGCTGAACCATTCTGTCATGGATAAAGGATTAAGTTCCTTCCATGTCAGATGTGAGTGTTGTCCATTTCGACAAGTAGGTCGGATGTAAGGGAAACTGCCATTCTCTAGGAGAATGGAGGCACCTGGTTAGTTACCAGGTAGCTCAGTCAAGGAGGACTGGGAGCCATTCTGATGTGACTGTAAGATTAGTTCCTACAAGATCAGATATGAGTGAAGAGCCCTTCCATCATTGTGAGTAGGATGTGTTCCCACCTGGATGGATGTAAGTGTAGATCCTTTTCATCATTGTGAGCGGGATGTGTTCTTGCCTGGATGAATGTAAGTGCATAAATCTTTCATCATTGTGTGTAGGATGTGTTCCAGCTTGGATGAGAGTCTTTCATCATTGTGGTAGGATATGGTTCCAGCCTAGATGGAAGAACAAAGATCTTCCATCATTGTTGTAGGATGTGGTTCTAGCCTGGATGAAAGTACGAAAATCTTCCATCATTGTGGTAGGATGTGGTTCCATCCTGGATGGAAGTACATAACTCTTCCATCATTGTGGTAGGATGTGGTTCTAGCCTAGATGGAAGAACATAGATCTTCCATCATTGTGGCAGGATGTGGTTCTAGCCTGGATGGATGTGAGTACTATGCCTTTCTGACGACTAGGTCAGATATAAGTGCTGAAAAATACCTACATGGAGGCTAGGCCTACAACCAGCATGAAAAAGGGATGGCTTTGTAGAACTTCCTGTGACGAGAAGAATCATGAGATAGCACCAGTGATGATCCAGATCCAATGATGATGGCCAGTGATGATCCAAATCCAGTGATGATCCAGATCCATTGATGATGATCCAACAATGATGATCCAAATCTAGTGATGATCCAGATCCAGTGATGATGCCCAGTGATGATCGAGATCGAGTGATGATCCAGATCCAGTGATAATGTCCCATGATGATCCAGATCGAGAGATGATCTAGATTCGAAGATGAAGAGGACTTGAAGATGAAGATGACTTGAAGACTCAAAAGACTTGAGATGCAGAAGATGAGATGATCCAGCTGATACAAAGAAGAAGACTAGTACTAGAAATTGTGTCGAAAGAATACCTTCCTAGTTAAGAGGGAGTGTTGATGTATTTGTAACTTCGGAATGTATTCATCTATGTATCTTATGTATTGTAACCTGATGTTTATTCCAGGATGTATCTATAATGTAATTGAGTCATGTTGGCATGCCTCGATGTTCTGATCGAGAGGATCAATAATGTAAACAAGTCATTTCAATTCATTATGGGTAACCCTCCGATTGTCTAAGGGTTAAAGTCCCCGCAGTTCTTAGGAACTAGGGCTATTAGACTCTCCTAGTAGAGGTTGTCCCTGGTAGGGTTTTAGTCATGTTAGGATTAGTATAAATAGAGAAATGGAGTCTCTATTTATCATACAACTCATACACACTCAAGTGTAGTGCATAGTTGAGGAAGGAGAAGATACTGGGGCTAGACAAGAAGAATATTACTGTTCTTG
>LPNX010303471.1:250969-281247 GCA_001517045.1 Pseudotsuga menziesii
AGTCTGGGATGAACTAGTAGTCCATATGTGTAAGACAAAACTTTTAAAACCACGATGATTAGAGTAGGTATTAAGAAATTGTTCTAATGATAAATAAAAAATGTGCATGTCTGAATCAAATACCATAAAAGCATAAGGAATCATAAAAGAAAGTGGGTAGGAATAATATAATGAACACTTTAACTTTCATTATAAATTTCAGTTTGTAATAAAAGAAAAGGAGTTAGGATGTATTATGAGTTCTTAGATCACTTCCCCTTAAAGGCGATATTTAATGAGCTGATTATAAAGATAAGGTTATTGTAATCAAACTGCAAAACCACTTGTTAGATGATTCAAATTTATTCCCAACAAAAACATATGTAGAGAGGAAAAATTCATATAAAATTTATCAAAATTTAGGCAAAGGGAAAGAGTCTTCCTGTTTTATTTGACAAAATGGCATAAAATGATTATAAAACTGAATTCCCTGTATAAATGCAGTCAGCTTGTTTAGAAATGAATTTCATTTATTTGAAGAAACAAAGATATATTTACATATATACATGAAGACAACCCAAAATAATTTAAGAATCAGGAGGAGGAGGAATAACTTCCTCTTCAACCAACTCCATCTCCTTTTGTTGTAAGACATTCTGCACAAAATCTTGTTTAGATATTGGTTGATGGTAATTTCTAAGTCCATGTCCATTCACGACAAAGGAAGTTTGTGAACCATCCATTCTCTTAATTTTTTCTGACCCATTATTGAAGGCTGTAACTAGCTCATATGGACCCATCCAACAGGTAGTTAATTTTCCTTTGAAATTTTTATACCTTGAGTTGAATAGTAATGCCCAATCCTCAGTGTTAAACTACTTTTGTTTAATAAATTTATCATGCCGTTTTTTTCGTTGATTTTGTATTAACATTTTTCTTTGGAGTGCATCTTGTCTAATCTCATCTAACTCATTAATCTGTAAAACCTGTTGTTTCTGTGCCTCTTCCAAATCCATGCCTAATTGTACAGCCATACGAAAAGTCTTAACTTGTAATCCAATAGGTAAAAGGACTTGTTTCCCATATACTAGCTCATACGGTGTATGTCCAGTAGTGTTTCTCCATGTTACTCTATAGGCCCACAAAGCCTCTGGGAGTCTATCTACCCACTCCTTATGATGTAGCTGAATGGTTTTGATTAAGATAATTTCCAATACCTTATTGGTTGAATCTACTTGGCCATTAGCCTTTGGGTGGTAAGGTGAGGACTTGCAATGTCGAATGCCATACTTTGTGGTAAGTTCTTTCACCAATTTGGAAGTGAATTGAGAACCTTGGTCAGTGAAAATTTCCCTAAGCACACCAAACCTAGTAAATATTCCTTCATATATAAATTCTACCATAGATTTCTCTATGGCTCGAAACAAATCTTTAGCTTCTACCCATTTGGTGACATAGTCTGTGGAAACCAGTATATACTTCTTTTTGTGAGACATGGGAGAGATTGGTCCTACAAAATCAAGAGCCCATTTTTCAAAAGTCTTAATCATGACTTGAGGATGTAAGGGCATCTCATTAGATGACGTTGTTCTACCAATTCTTTGGAAACTGTCACATCCTTTAACATACTTGGAAGCATCCTTAAAAATGCTTGGCCAGTAATACCCAGAATGTAACAATTTGTATGTTGTCCGCTTGTCAGAAAAGTGTCCTCCACATGGCTGATCATGGAATGAATGGAGGATTTATGTCATCTCGTCCTCTTGTATGCATCGTCTAATAATAATATTTGGGTCGGTATGAAAAAGGTCATAATCAACCCAAGATTAGTTAGAAATTTGGACTATAATTCGACATTTTTCCAGTGGGGACAAGTGGTTTGGTAACTTCCCAGTTGCTAAATAGTTAGTGATGTCTGCAAACCTAGGAGTTTGAATGACACAACAAATAGATGTTTGACAGGGAAACATCATCAACGGGTTTAGCACCATCATCATGTTGGATGCGAGAGAGCAAAGCTACTACTAAATTATCTCTACCAGTTCGATCAACAACGGTGATGTTAAACTCTTGTAATAGAAGAATCCATCGGGTCACCTTACCATTGGTAATTGGTTTATTCATTAAAAATCTAATGGAAGAGTGGTCCGTATGCACAAAAAATTTAGATCCTGTAATGTAATGGCAAAATTTGTTGATAGCATAGACTACCGCCAAATATTTTTTTTCATTAACAGTGTAATTTAGCTCGACAGGATTCAAATTGTTTCTAAAAAAGTAGATGGAATAAGATGCTTGGCCTTCTTTTTGACCTAGGACTCCTCCTATGGCCATATCGAAACCATCAGTGGATATATGGAAAGGAATGGACCAATCAAGACCCTTAAGTATTGGTGTCACTAATAACTTATCGTTTAAGATCTCAAAAGCACTTTGATAGGATTCAATCCATTGGAATTCTACATCCTTCGTAAGAAGCTTAAACATAGATGCAGCTATTTTAGTAAAATTTTCAATAAAACGTTGGTAGTATCCTACATGGCCAAGAAAAATCCTGACCTCCTTTTGAGATTTGGGCAGGAAAGATTAACAATTACTTCTATTTTGGTAGGTTCTACCTTGATCCCTTGTGAAGAGACATGATGCCCCAAGACTATACCTTCTGTTAATAACATTTTACATTTTTCATGGCTAAGAGCTAGGTTTGTCTCTTGACATCAGATCGGGACCTTTCCAAGATTATCAAGAGCTTCTTGAAAGGTATTACCATAAGCTGTAAAATCATCCATGTACACTTCTACGCAGTCATGTATAAGATCAAAAACAATTCCTAATACTGCACGCTAAAAAGTGGCAGGTGTGTTACGTAGGCCAAATGGAAAAACTCTATAGGAATATGTCCCCGAGGGGCAAGTAAAACTAGTCTTATCTTGATCCTCAGGTGCTATCAAGATATGATTGTATCCACTATACCCGTCGAGAAAAGAAAAGTATTGTTTACCAGACAGGGTATCTAGCACTTGGTCGATAAAGGGAAAGGGAAAATAATATTTAAGTGTAGCCTTATTCAATTCTCAGAAGTCAACACAAATATCCCATTTCCTTGTGACTTTATTTGGGACTACCACTAGAGGAGACACCCATTTACTATCTGAAATTGGGTAGATGAAACTAACATTGAGAATTTTTTGTAATTCCTCTTTAACTATATCTTTCAAAGTAGGATTCATCCTCCTCTGAGGCTATCTTATAGGGTGTATACTCACATCCATGTAAATATGATGAATACAAGTGTCAGGTTGTATACCATTCATATCAGTCTACTCCCATGTGAATGCTCCAGCTTGACTTCTAAGAACCTTGAGCAACTTCTCTTGTTGGTTTTAACTTAACCCTGCGTTTATGTGTATAAATTTTCTAGGGCCGACCTCACAAGGTATGGTATAAGACCATGTATGCTCCTCAATTGAAAAAACACATGGTGTATCCACAAATGTTGATAGGGCCAAATTTTCCTGAAACCCATCTCCAAAAATTTGATCGAATTAAGAAAATGACTGAGGGAAATCTATACAAGTTGTTGAAGAAACAAATTGGTTTAACACTTTCTCAGTAGTATGATCCTGAAGTTCCCAGGATTAGTCACTAGGAAGGGAAAGGTCTTCAAAATCCTCATCCCCAAAAGAACAATCTAACCACCACAATTTTTCAGTTACTGGTTGTGATGGGGGGTATAAAAAAAGTCTTTGCGTAGACAACCCATTAGAAATGGTCATCTCCCCATCCCTACATCCTATACATGCACTAGCAGTGGGTAGCCATGGTCTCCCCATGATAATAGGATGTCCTTTAGAAGGATCCTTTGATTACCATAAAGTCAATGGGGTATTCCCATGAAGCCACTGATACAATAATATCATCCAACACTCCAACAGGTTTTACTGTGGTATGGTCTTCTAGTTCTAGGATTAAAAGGGTAGGTCAGAGAAACTGTCCCAACTGTAAAAATTCTAAAGCTGTGATGGTCATCATATTAATAGCAGATCTTAGATCGATAAGTGTATTTTATATGGAAATATTATTTACAATAACATTTACTACTAGGCTCCCTGGATTTGTATATTTTGCAATTCTAGACTGGTCTATCATACACTCAGACATATTTCCTATAACATGAATTGTAGGGGGGTGTTTCTATTTCTTACTTAGAAATTTGATACATATTTCCTTTATTACTTTGCTGTAAATTGGTATATCCTTAATATCCTGTAATAAAGGAATTTTGACAAAGATATTTTTTAGTTCATTTAGAATGTCACACTTGGGACGAATCACCGGTTTTTCTATTCCTAGTCGTTCCAGAAATGGAGGGATTCTCTGTTCTTGATTTGGTTCTAGCTAAGGATGGGTATGCACTGGAATATTTGAAATATCCTTGTCCTGCAAAATGGCATCATTCATGACTTCATTAGGGTATTCTTCTTCTTCATTCTCTTCATGAATGATGACTGATGACTTGGGTTTGTCATTCACAACTCTTCCAGATCGTAATCGGATCTCATGCACAGGTATAGTAAAAATAACATAGGATGGAAGAGTTTGCAACTCGATGTTGTTGAGAGCTTGAGTTTTTTTATTGTTTGGGTTAGGTATCGATTGTGCAGGTAATAATGTAGGTTGTGGGGGGTTTTCATTCTAAAAATGATGAGGTTGTTGTGCAATAAGAGGAACTGGATGCACATACCCAGGAAAAAATTGCTGGATATTAGGTGGGTGTTGAGGGTAAGGATGATTAGCTATGGAGATAGGTCGTGACTGTGGATATGCTTGTCCCCTCCATCCCCATGGCCAATAATAATGCTAAGTAAAATGAAGAGGAGGAGGATACTGGGATGGCCAGTTCTGCCAAATTGAATTGTTCCATTGTTGAGGTTGTTGGTAGGGATGATAGTAGGGTGGGGGATGTGGTGACAAATTATGATATGTTGGTGGGTATCTAGGTTTCCAAGGAGGCATCCTAGATGTTTCACCAACGTCCCCACTCTTATATATGTCCTGTAACCCAGGAAATGATGGGAAATTCTCTGTTGTATGATCATCCGTGCAAATGTGACATACAGAGATATTGTTCAATGGGAATTCCCATTGGGGATGCTTAGTCCCGCATCTTGGACAGAAACTTCTCATTACTTTGTGCTCTTCCTCTTGCCTCTTTTTGGATTATAAAGCATCTAGTTGAGAACCCATTTCTCCTAAAATATCAATTTTGAAGTTTTCTAGTAGGTTTCCTAATTCTACCCTTGTGTCTCCTCCAGAACTAGAGGTATTCCCTATTAGATTTCTATTGTAGGGATCTCAAAGATTTCTCCCGACTTACCCCTTAATTATAGAGTAATATCTACACATATCACTGATTTGCGCAAAGGGTTTGTGAGAGATATTTCCTGATGCCATGAGATTAAGGTTTTCTACCAGGTCTTTTGAGATCCCAAGGAAGAGTGTTCGTACTGCATCTTCTTGAAGGTAATTATATTTATATTTGTGTAATGTATAGATAAACCTTCCGAGATAATATTCTAAGATCCTGTCTTTGAGTTGTTGTATCTTGAAAATATCATTTCGAGAGTCTCTAGGTTTTCAATACTCTTGATATTTCCGCAAGAATGCGGTTTTCATATCTTACCAAGTTTTGATACTATACTCTCCTAATTCCATGAACCATCTTAAAGTAGAATATTTTAGTGTAGCAGGGAGAAGTTTTAGTTTGTGAGCATCTTGTAGATAGTTATAGCTTCTACAAAGAATGTCAAAAACTTGAACAAAAATGTGTCTGGGTCTTCATTACTTTTCCCATAGAAAGTAGGTAATGAGGAAGGAGGGATGTTCTTCATATTTACATCCTATGCAGTTTCTAGGATAGGAAACTTGAAGGTAGCCTCAGTTTGATGTTCTCCTTCTTCTCCTTCATTTCTAACCTCGTCATGAAATTGATCTTTTCCCTATCTCTCCATGTAGATTCGGTTTTAAAAAGAGTGTACCTAGGAGGTTCCTTTCGAGGTAATAATGAGGTATCCCAAAATTATTCTTCAAGGGAGATATTCCTATGATAAGAGAAGTTGTCAGTCATTTCTTTATTAGGTTTTCATTCTAAAAATGATGAGGTTGTTGTGCAATAAGAGGAACTGGATGCACATACCCAGGAAAAAATTGCTGGATATTAGGTGGGTGTTGAGGGTAAGGATGATTAGCTATGGAGATAGGTGGTGACTGTGGATATGCTTGTCCCCTCCATCCCCATGGCCAATAATAATGCTAAGTAAAATGAAGAGGAGGAGGATACTGGGATGGCCAGTTCTGCCAAATTGAATTGTTCCATTGTTGAGGTTGTTGGTAGGGAGTATAGTAGGGTGGGGGATGTGGTGACAAATTATGATATGTTGGTGGGTCTCTAGGTTTCCAAGGAGGCATCCTAGATGTTTCACCAACGTCCCCACTCTTATATATGTCCTGTAACCCAGGAAATGATGGGAAATTCTCTGTTGTATGATCATCCGTGCAAATGTGACATACAGAGATATTGTTCAATGGGAATTCCCATTGGGGATGCTTAGTCCCGCATCTTGGACAGAAACTGCTCATTACTTTGTGCTCTTCCTCTTGCCTCTTTTTGGATTATAAAGCATCTAGTTGAGAACCCATTTCTCCTAAAATATCAATTTTGAAGTTTTCTAGTAGGTTTCCTAATTCTACCCTTGTGTCTCCTCCAGAACTAGAGGTATTCCCTATTAGATTTCTATTGTAGGGATCTCAAAGATTTCTCCCGACTTACCCATTAATTATAGAGTAATATCTACACATATCACTGATTTGCGCAAAGGGTTTGTGAGAGATATTTCCTGATGCCATGAGATTAAGGTTTTCTACCAGGTCTTTTGAGATCCCAAGGAAGAGTGTTCGTACTGCATATTCTTGAAGGTAATTATATTTAGATTTGTGTAATGTATAGATAAACCTTTCGAGACAATATTCTAAGATCCTGTCTTTGAGTTGTTGTATCTTGAAAATATCATTTCGAGAGTCTCTAGGTTTTCAATACTCTTGATATTTCCGCAAGAATGCGGTTTTCATATCTTCCCAAGTTTTGATACTATACTCTCCTAATCCCATGAACCATCTTAAAGTAGAATATTTTAGTGTAGCAGGGAAAAGTTTTAGTTTGTGAGCATCTTGTAGATAGTTATAGCTTCTACAAAGAATGTCAAAAACTTGAACAAAAATGTGTCTGGGTCTTCATTACTTTTCCCATAGAAAGTAGGTAATGAGGAAGGAGGGATGTTCTTCATATTTACATCCTATGCAGTTTCTAGGATAGGAAACTCGAAGGTAGCCTCAGTTTGATGTTCTCCTTCTTCTCCTTCATTTCTAACCTCTTCATGAAATTGATCTTTTCCCTATCTCTCCATGTAGATTCGGTTTTAAAAAGAGTGTACCTAGGAGGTTCCTTTCGAGGTAATAATGAGGCATCCCAAAATTATTCTTCAAGGGAGATATTCCTATGATAAGAGAAGTTGTCAGTCATTTCTTTATTAGGTTCTACAAGGAGGGTAGGTTCTACTGTAGATGTCTCAATCTGTGAAAGAACTATATTTACTAAACTGCTAAAGAGAGCTTTTACCTAAGAATCTTCAATGAAATTGACGAAGTTCGGATCCCCTACTAGTGAAAAAGTTGTATCGTTAGGCTTTTGCACTAGTGGAGGGTTGAGGGCTTCCAATCACTGTCCCTCAGAAACCTCTTTAGGAATGGGGTATTTAGAACTTCCTGCTAGGGTTTCTCCACCTTCTATGGCTCCTCCTTTAGGTTTCTAAGAAGAACTACTTCCTTTTTTTTTTCAATGTGGTTCACGCGCCGGCTTGACTGACGGGCTACATCCACGGAATAATTTTTGGTGGACCCACCCAAAGGGGCCTCACACCCACAGCCACTGCATGCCTAACCCCAAGAGAGTTGATGAGAATGGATCCCACGACCTCACATGCTGGGAGGCCTAACTACGAGTACTCGACCGATTGAGCTAACTCTTGGGGATTTAGAAGAACTACTTCCTATGTGTGTCTTTTGATACATTTCCTCCGAGTTAGGGATTGGGGTATTATGCCCCCCATAAAGGTTAGTAGGAATTTTAACAAAGTTTTGAGAACTAGTTCTAACGTATCTACCTTTTGAATCTCTAGGTCTATTCATGAAAAACTAAACTAAATGAAAACCTACAATACTATTATTACTGTTGGATTTGGGGGTGCCTGTTATAACAGATGTGTATGTTCTTACCTCTTGTCTTACCATTCCCTCGCCACCAGCATATTGCTAAAATTCATAAGGGAATTCTATTCTACCTTACAAAATAACTCCCAGGCAACGACGCCAAAATGTTGGGTGCTATATTGTCTTAATGAATCACTAAATATTTAATTATTGACCGGGGATTTTAAACTTGGAGTTGATACAAAATATTTGCTAAGGTAGATGACTACCTAGGGCGTCGTAGAAATATTCTAACAGAGAAAAGATCGAAAGATATTTCAAAATGAAAAACTGAGTCAAACTTCAGAAATCCAACTACTAAGTTAATTAGACTTTCAATAGATCAGAGCAGTATTAATCTATACTACTCTACTCTATAAACAATAACATGAAAGATATATATAATACTAATCTAAGAAACAAGACTGGATCACAAAGTAAACTACTCTTTATAGGAAATCTATTATTTATTCAACTTCTAGTCTAGGAATTAGAAAAGGGATTATAAACATGTTTAGAACTCTAAGGCAAGATTATAGCTACTTAATATACCTAAGGGATTCAATAATTAAACTATACATTTATTTAATCAATACATAATAACTAAGATAAATGATCTATTTCCATTCTCCTTGAGGATTCTGAGCATATGCGTTCAATGTAACAAGAACTGGAGAAGGTGTGTTAAAATAACTTTCAAAGGAAATCAGGAAACTGAATGGAATTAAGTCTAATTTAACTTCTACAAAGAGGTGTAAACTAAAGAATGTCCAGTTACAAGTGATAGTAAACATTGTGACTTATTCTCTATCCATAATAAAAATGACAAAATGTATTATTAACAAATGATCTATTAATCAAGAAACAAGACTATTTTAATGATTACTTTGAAGTTGGAGAGATACTAATCTAGAGAGGTAAAAGATGGAATAAATTTAAGGAAATAAATATAATCTAGAAGCAAGTAGAAAACTTAATAAAGATATTTTATTTCTATTCTATGAACATCTTCAGTAACTACAGAATAAAAAGGACAAATCTTATGCTAGAAATGATGATTAAACCATGAATAACTAATGTAATTTTTAGAGAATAAAATTAACAAGTTTAATTCTAAAATCAATCTAAATAAGAATAAGGTAGATCAAATGAGGAATGCAATTGACAAGTTATAAAGCACTAATTGATTAAGAAATAAGAGACAAAAGAAACACACAACACATGAACAAACTAAAGAAAAAAGAAATGAAAACTAAGAATCATTACAAATCTTAATGGATACTTTATGTGATTTGGAATAAGGTCCTAATTAGTATATGACTTATTATGACTTATTGATTGACTAAAAAAAATAAAACAATTTGAAAACTAAGAAAACTGAGCTCTAAACAAATATAAAGCAAAACATGAAATATGAAAGTCTGAATGACATTCTGGATGATGGTATAGAACAATAGTCTGGATGGCAAAAAACAATGTAAATTGCGAAATAAACAACCTAAATGATCTTGACCGATTGCTTTGTGCATATGAGGTTATAATGCAGGAAAGTATAGTAACTGAGTTATTTGGCCATTGAAATAACAGAAAAATAGCTATACTAAACTACATCTAAAGGGATAATTTATTTCCTATTTTATAATAAAACAAATTAAGAGATAGATGCAATTAATCTACAACTACAGAAGCATCAACAAAATTGAACCTAACTATGAACTAAGCCTAAAACATTAACTAACTAAACTCTAGCTAATTGCAAATATGAAATTAGATAACAAACTGAAAGAAAGACTGTAAAGAACTATGCGTGACCGGTCACTTTCAATTCTGGAAAGATAAACTATGTTAACAGCAACACATAAATTAAATTAACAACAAACAACACACTTTACAGGGGACAAAGTAACATTATCTTACAAGAAATCAAATTACATACATAAACTAGAAATGAAAACTAGTTATCTACAAAAAGGGAATAACATAAATACACAAATGGAGACCTCTAGTTATTGAGGGGCCCTTCTTAGAAATCAAGGATGAGGCTTAGATAAATCAATCACTCATGAAACAGAGACATATATTCACAGCTGAAAATAGAATTTATATTAAACTGAAACAAAGTTTACAGAGTTTTTATCCAACAATGACTACTAGGTAACTTTTGATTCTCATCCAGCGATAAATTTTATAGTTTTACAATGGAGATGAGCAGGTTGACCCTTTCAGTGCTCGACCTCTCTAATAATATATAGTCTTAACTACTAAACAAATGATTACATAGTTGTTTATGACAACGCACAGGCTGTTCTTGTCGTTTCATGGCATCGGTTATCCTTGTGCGTGCGGCTATGGCATTGATCTTCATTGATGTGGGAAGAGAGCATGGTGTCAGGCTGAGAGGATAGGATCCTGAGTCTTCTAGAGAAAGGAATATTGCACCAAGAGGATGTGTGGCTAATAGAACCATGAAACCATTTTGTGCTTTTAACCCTCTGGAATATTCCAATTAACAAAGCTGCAGGTTGATCGGAGGACTGTTTGACGAGATGTATGCAACTGTGCATGTTTGGCATGAATGCGTGTCCAAGTGGAGGTTCGTTTGGAAATAAAATCATACAAAACAAATCTTTATATCATGCACATTTACAAATGTCACATAATTGTCAATAAAACCATGAAATAATGAAATTTAACCAAGACTTGTATAATATTCAAATATATGCATACCTGTGTTTAGTTGATAGTCTGAATGTCAAGAAATTTACCAAAAAGTGACAAAATTTAATGTCAACGGAGCGAATAATCAATCGAAAATGATGAAAAAATCGGGATCAACATTCTTCCTTTCTTAGGTGACAACCGACGGTCATAGGAGTACTCAGAGGTTTACAATCTTCCATCTTGAATTTTTTTAACATTTCCTTGATATATTTTGTTTGAGCAATAAATATGACTTATGTTTGTTGGTATATCTGAAGTCCCAAGAAGAAGGTTAATTCACTAAGCAAATTCATTTCAAAATATTTATGCATGTCCTTAGAATTTTTTTTTCTTAGTGAATCTTCATCACTTCCAACGATGATATCATTGACATACACTTCAATGATGAGCATGATTTCATCGTCTTATTTCATTTACAAATTGTTTTATGCACTTCCCCTCTTAAATTTTTGTTTATGTAAGTACCCGTCCAATATGGAGTACCAAGCTCTAGGAGCTTTCTTTAGGCCATATAAATCCATTTTTAGTATGCATACATAGTCCTCATTTTCTAAAAGTTGAAACCTTTCTAGTTGTTCGATGTAGACTTCTTCTTCTAATTCCCCATTCAGAAAAGTTGATTTTACGTCCATCTGATACACTTTGATGTATGTAGAGAAAGCATAAGAAAATATCATCCTAATAGCTTCCATTCTGGCCACTGGTGCAAATGTTTCTTCAAAGTATATTCCTTCGATCTGAGCATAGCCGTTACAAACAAAATGGGCTTTGTTTCTGATTACATGTCCATCTTCATTCATTTTTTTTCTTCTGAAAACCCATTTTGTGCCGATCACATTCTTGTTATCTAGTCTAGGAACAATTTTCTATGTCTCATTCTTCTCAATTTAATCTAATTATTCTTCCATTGCTTTGACCCAATGCTCATATGTACTGGACTCTGCAAAATTTCTTGGTTGAATTGCAGACATTAGAGAGAAGTGTACCTACTCATTTCTTCCATATTCTCTTCTTCTTCTAGTTCCTATTCCGACATTCTTATCACCAATAATTTGATTTGATCGATGGTTCTTCTGGTACCAGTTCTTAAGAATTTGTTGATCCCCTTGTTCTTCTTGTTAAATGGTTGGCTGATTCTATTCTTCATCTTCCATGAGTTGTTCTTCATTCTCATCTAGATGTTCTTCCATTTTAATTTCCTTCATTTCTTTCTGATCATAAACTTCTTGTTCTTTATCGTTCGATTCTTCTAAGTCTTCTATGGACGATGTTAGTCTACCCTCATCTATTTTCACGCTAATGCTTTCGATTACCTTGTTTGATCTCAAATTGTAGCATTTATAAGATTTCCATTTGGATGAATATCCAACTAATATGCCCTCATCTACTTGAGAATCAAATTTTCGAACCTTCTTATGTTATATTTTGATATAGAAATTGCTTCCAAATATTCTGAAGTGTCGTACATTTGTTTCTCTTCCTGTCCATAGCTTGTAGGGAGTTTTATCATTTTTTTTATATTCTGAGTACTCCTTTGTTCATGATGTGTACTATTGTATGGGATGCTTGTCCCCAACATTTGTCATTCAAATTATATTCATTCAACATGGTTCTATCCATCTCCATTACTGATCCGTTCTTTCTTTCAGCAATTCGATTTTGCTGAGGTGTTGTGGCTACTAAAAAATGTCTTTTTATTCCATGCTCCTCATAATACTTTTTGAATTCATCTAAAGTGAATTCTGCACTGTTGTCGAATATGAGGCACTTGATTCATGACCTATTTCATTCTCGACCAGTTCCTTGAATGTTTTGAAACATCCAAAATCTTCTAACTTCCTGTTGAGAAGACATACCCATGTCATCCTGCTATAGTCATTAATAAGTATCATAAAATATTGTTCGCCATTCAGTCCTTTGCTATTTGTTGGTCAAACCAAGTCAGTTTGAATGACCTCCAAAGGTTTGTAGAAGAATTCTCTTTTGTCTTGAAATGTACTCTTATTTGTTTTCCATGTTGACACTATTCACATACTGAGTCATTGGGCTTACTAACTTCTGACATATTCTGAACTGCTTGGTTTTTGTAAATTTTGACCAAATTGTCAAAATGTATATGCCCCATTACTCTCTGCAAAATCCATCTTTCATCTTCTTTTCCCAAGTCACATTTATATAATTGAATCTCATCCAACACATATATGTTGTTGGGAGTCCTAGTGGTTGTGGCTACTAACTTTCTTGGTCCTTATTTCCTTATTCTCCATCCTTTTGAGTTTAAGAGGAGTTCATGTCCTTGATAACAGATCTAACTGACGCTCAACAAATTATTCTTCATTTTGTCTCCAAGCAAGAAAATTTCATCTAGGGAGTTCTTACTTCCAAGATTCACTGTGCCTTTCCCCAATACTTTTGTTGAATTGTTATTTCTGAAAGAAACAAATCCTTTATCCTTTTCAATATTGACAAAAGCACTTTTGTTTCCTGTCATATGCTTGGAGCAACTTCTATCAACATACCATTCACCAAAGCTGTTATTCTGAGCTTGAAGAGCAATTCCACATTAGTAGTTATTTGACTTGTCCATGTGTTTAATCCATACCTTGTGATGTTCCTCTTTTTTATTATTGGACCTTTCCTCATTCCTTACAGTTGGTATCTTCATTCTGCAATCTTTGGCTATATGTTCAAAGTTTTTACACTTGTAACATTCTATTTCTGATCTCAAGGGACCAAATATGTTACTGTACTTTTTCCATCTGAGGCTTACAGGGTTATTCCTGTAAAACAATACCCATAAAAGAAATATACATACCTGGGAACAAATGAAGGAGTTGTTCTTTTGAGATCTTGTATTTTTCCATCCCTTCTTTTGGTATGGATTTTTCTTGTTGGCATTCGATCTCTTCTTCATTAGGGGAGTCCTTGATAACTTCTGCAAGGATTCATGGCTTCTCTTCATCACATGTTGTCATTGATCTTGAGGCCTCATTAGTATTTTGCGTGTATCCTATATCGGTCTTGTTGAAGAGTGGATTCTGATTACTGATGATTTGTTCTAGAATCTTGGAGTTGTTTTGATAACTATTGCCGATATCTTTCATCTACAATTTTTTCTTCAGAGATACTATCTAAGCCTCACGATTTTCCTTTTCTTTCATATTTTCCATTAGTTGGTCAGTAATTGAGTCTTTGATTCTTTTGGCTTTTTCCAGTTTGTTCTTCAGGTCAACAATAATTTGTTGAAACCTGTGTGCTTCTTTCTTGAGCACCTTGTTCTCCTTCCTGGATTTCTTCAGATCCTCTAAGGCGCTTATATGTTCCTCTTCAAGATCTACCTCACCTTCAGTTTCATATTCATCATTACTATTAAGAGCATCATTTGAGTTTATTCCATAAAGAGTACCTTCTCTAGTTGACTCTCATTGTCAGATTCATTGCCACTGTCATTATCAGAGTCACCACTGCATGGGTTGTTGTCCCTTTTTGTATAGAGACTTTTCTTCTTTGAAAACTTCCCTATATTCTTATTCTTGTAATTATTGTACTTCTTTTAGGGTTTGAAGCTGCCATGTTCATCACTATCTAAGTTCTTTGCATACAGACATTTAGAATAAAAATGACCTATCTTTCCACATGAGAAACATTTAGGAGGTAACTTACCTTTGTATTTCCCAGTGCCTCTCTTCAACTTCAAAACAAAGTTAGTTATTTCTTCATCCTCAGAATCATCATTTGTTGGATTTCCCTTTGTTTATTTGTTCTTCTTGTTATACCCAAATCCTGTCACTACCATGTTATAAGACCTTTTGACCTACATGTTTGCCTTTAATCCCAACACTTGGAGTGGAAACCCATGTTGTTTGTCAGTTCTACATGAAAAAATCAGCACCATGTTTTCCCTATGAACCATGAGCGGTACCTTGCTCACACTGCCTACATGTTTTTTTCCATAAGCGGTTCCATTGCCTATGGCCTTTGGTCCATAATCATTTCTCATCTAAACCGCTCTTTCATAAGAGAAGAAAAGAGGTACCCTGGGTAAAATGGGAAAAAGAGAAGTTTCTCGAGGCTTCTAGATCGTGAGCCTTGTGTCCTCCTTTATCCCTATCATTGTGGGTCAGTTGAGCTCAAGATCCCCCATCATAGGATCTTAGAGGCCACCTCATTCGCAAATATCTCAACCAATCCTATCCATTTAGCCTTATAAATCCAAGCTCATGTCCATGGTTGAGGGAGAGAACTATAGAGGTATTGTTATGCTGTTGGATTGACCACTTGGACCAAGTCATTGGAGAGCATATAGAGAAAGGTTGGAGCTTATGGGGATGAAGTGTTTGTCTTATGGAGATGCTTGTCAACACTAAGGATTCATTGGTTGTAAAATTCTCCATACATCTTTAATGCAAAGCTGATTTCCGTCTCACATTACTGTTGTTTTGATTTCACATGTACATGTTGTTAGATTCCTTAGTCACTAACATGGATAAGTAGATAATTTTCTGGTAGCTTTGATGTGTTTGCATGTATGATATATTTGTAGGTACACAAGTTCACTACCGAAGCAGCATTCCAGGTGTCTACGACATCTAGGGAAGGTCTTTATACTTTGTTGTTCACTCATTTGTTCTGGATCTGAACCATTTAGACCAAAGGAACAACTTATGTCTGTAAAAAGGTGAAATATTCCTGGTTACAAATTTAGCGACTCTGTTGTGCAATAGATACATATATTAGTTGATCTGATCTTCCTCAGTTCTTGAACTCTTGTCCGAATCCAGGCTCCATATCCAACTTTCTTCAGTCAGATCTACTATCTAACTCAGTGAATTTTGGTTTGAAAATTTTAGACCTGTTTAGATATGAAGTATTTAAACTTTTAATGCTCTTTTTTACTCTCAATCCATTAATTTTTACCTCTATCTGATCTTTTTCTAACTTGATCTGTCATTCTCCTTTGTGTTTTGGATCTATACAGGGAACTGCTCTTATGATGTTGGTGAGAAGCAGTGCCACCTCCTGAAACCTATTAGTAGCACGTGGTGCCACTTCCTGAGTCCTGTTATCCAGAAGTGGTGCTTGTCTAGAACTACTCTATCAAGACCCCTCCAGCGTGGTGCTAGGTAGGCCTTATTCTAGGACCATTTTTTCTCACTTTTTACAAAATATTTGAGTTGATTTGCTTTCATCCCTGCACTGTCAGGATTGTGTGTTAGAATCTAATGCTTATGGTTTGAAATTTTGTGGGAAAATATCGGTTTGATTGAAGAATCCAAAAGCTAGATTAGGCTTGTTGATTGTCCATTTTCTTCCATGCTTGTTGGTTGTCTTTGTGAAAGGATTTCTTTTTCGAAAGCTTACATGTTAGAGAGCTCTCTTTTATTTCTGTTATATAGACTGATAGAAAAGCGTTTAAGTAGCATCTTTATTTCATTTTTTGTTCCCATAGAAGACTTCTTTTTGCTTGTTTAAAAAGAAAATTTTTGATTGAGATTAGGTCATTATCATTAGTGAGAATAAGACATTGGATCTCTAATTGGCCTCACAAGCTTTCAGGTTCTCTATGTTATTTTGTCTCTTTTGAATTTATACCATCTCATCAAAATAAAATATATTATAGTTTTAAGTTAGATCTATCTATGCTTTAAGAAAAATCGAAAAATAGAGTGCATATGCATATAGCGTGCTTCTTGTTTTTCTTTTAAGAAAAGTGACTCCTCCCCTTTTGATTGCTTTTAGAAAAAGAGAAATGAGTTTGGAAAGTTCTGTTTGTCTTTGATTTTGTGTTCAAGATTTTTGTTTGGAAATTTTTGCTTTTGAAGCAAAAGAAAATACTCTCTTTCCCTCTCGTAGGTAGGCATACCGAATGGTAAAGTGAAATATTTACATACGCATATTGCATGGTTTTACTTTTTCTGTCAAAACTCCATGCATTCACCTAACCATCCACTTTAAAATTAACATTAGTTGTAGGTTAAAATTTACATAGCAATTTGAGTGATAGGCTAGAGACGTGTTCGGGCATTGTTAAGCGTAGGAGCTGTCATTACTCGTCTGCATTACATCTCAGGACTCACGCGGTTCTTCCATGTATCGTCGGTATATCGAACGACCCTTCACTTACCCTTGAGGTATATAGAAAGGTACTTCACATACTCGATTGTATATCAGAAGGCCCCTTGTGTACAGTTATGCATTAGACAACACTACTACCGATTTGAGCTCCCACATACCTTGCGTATATCGGGAGACCCCACTAGGATACCTTATCCATCTAAGGAAATCCCTTTGGCCATATCTCTTGGAGCCATACACCAAAAACAACATTCGGGGAGATTATTATGCATGTACCCTTGAGGCATATTGCGAGTGGCACCTTCTTGACAATCCTAGTGAGAGACCTGAATATCTGAACCCCTCCTATCATTTTAAGTTTGCTTGTTTGACCTATAGCTTGAGTAGGGAAATTTTTGGTGTGTTTTATAGTTTTTAAGACCCTAGGTTAGATAGGAGCTGTAAAAAATTGCTGAGCTAAGATAGTCTAGAAGAATATGGGGCTTGCCACCTGATTTTATTCATGTTTCAGGAGAAAATCCAATGGAATCTATCGACCAATGAGCTACTACCACCTCCCAAGTGGGAGATAATGTGGTTACAGAAAGTAGAGGACCATATCCTTCACACTCGCCTCCCTTGGTCCAACAACCTTTTCCAGATAATACTTCATTCCATTCTCCCACAGAAGGCCATGTTGATGATACTACCCATCCGGATTATGGTCCCAATGCTCCATTTTGGGATACCTCTATAGGATAGGCCATTGCCTCATTTGGAACCCGTTTAAACTTTTTTGAAGAAGTTTCTCCAGATGAAGAAGAACATAGACAGTACCACAGAGCCATTCTCCATGCACAAGAGATTGAAAAGAAAATAGATGACATATTGGGCACACCACCATCATTTTTCACAACTGTTCCCGTGGGATATCATTCACTTGCCAATTCTATGAGACCCATTGAACCGATTATAGATCGCACATTAACTCCACACAACCCAAGTCAAACTACCAACCCCACCACCTCCCATATTATGTATTTTCCCAATCTTCCTAGGTCTTCCACAACTAGGGCTCAACCTTCAATTCCTGTTTCATCATTACCTTCTAGTGCCAGGGAGAAACCCTCGGCATGACCTACATTATCTAGCACCAGAATTGTATCCAGTCAAGGAAAGGCCTCTGGTATAGAGAAATATACAGTTTATGTCCTTCCCACCCACACTAATGTGGTTACTCCCCCATCTAGTTCAGGTCATCCCTTGGGGGCACAACCTGTAACCAATAAAACCTCTTGGGGTTATGGTTATACAACAAATCAAATACCTGTAGGGAAAATTAATTATCCACCTAATCCTACAAGAATTCCTTATGGTAGAATTCCATATCCTAGAAATACTTTCATGCCATGGGGGCAACCTAACTGGTCCTACATGCCAGCTACGGGGGGGATACCTATACATACTAGGGGAGGTGTCGGAGGAACACCTTATGGAGGTCCTCCCCTTGGGGGACCTAATGGTCTTGGAGGGCCTAGTGGCTTTCCTCCTTATGGTCCTAATGGTCCCAGTGGTCCTGGGGGGCTTGGTGGCTTTCCTCCTAATGGCCCTGGAGGGTCTGGTGGCCCTCCTCCTAATGGTCCTGGAGGATCTATAGGTTTACCTCCTAGAGCCCCTAGAGGATCTAGTGGTATACCTCTTGGTGGTCCCAGTGGTCCTAGTGGTCCCAATGGTCCTAGTAGTCCCAGAGGCATTGGTGGTCCTAACGATCCTTATCCCAGAAACCAACCCCCTGCGAGCAGATTTTTTGGTAGTTCTTTTTCACAACAACCTATCTATAAATATACTTACAGTCTTACTGGTAACTATATGCCATATCAATATTACTAGTATGTGCAACCTAACTGTTAGTTACCGCTCCTATCAGCTTTGGACTTGCCTGATTTTTCCAAGTTGATTAATGACCCCATTCAACACAACCCCTTGTGGCCTCCCATTCCAGTAAAGTTACCATTGGACATTCTAAATTTTGATGGGAAGCAAGGAGACGATCCGAAAAAACATGTCATGACATTCCATCTATGGTGTTCTTCAAACTCCCTTATGGATGATTCAGTTCGTTAAAGACTCTTTCAGTGAACTTTGACCGGTACAGTTGTGAAATGGTATATTGAACTTCTGCAACACTCGTTTGTGGATTTTGGCTCATTGGAAACCGTATTTTTTACACACTTTCAAATTCCTATTTGTTATGAAACATGTACTGATCTCTTAACTTCTCTGTGATAGAACACATCCACCCACATATCCGATCATATCCATGATTGGAGAAGGCGGAGAAGACTTATTAAGGCTCCTATTCTGGATCAGTTATTAGCTGATTGGCTTACCAAATCTTTGTTGCCTCCAATTGCTCGAGATGTGGCTATGGGTAGTGCCATTACTGAAGAGAAATCCATTAGTCGATCCCAGTATCTAGACTTGGTCTATTCTCAGTCTGAAACTTTGTATGACTTGATTCCTCAAGCTCCTTCCTGAAGCACCGACCCTACAAAGCCACCAGTAGAAGTCCCTGTTGATGAGATTGTTGCTTCAATCCAGTCCTGATCAATAGAAAACCTGCCAAGCAACCCCAAACTGCCACCCATACTCCTTCGACTCCCAAGGTTTTTGTCGAGGTTAATTCTATTCATAGTATTCAAACCTCTGACAATAATAAAAAGAAAGGTAAAAATAAAAATAAAAAACCTAGAAACCAATAGGAGAACCCAAAACCAACAAACAATGATAACGATAAAGGGAAAAGAAAAGAAAAATATCCATGTTTGCTATGCGGAGGTGACCATTTCACAAAAGAGTGTCCCCACCGAGACAAAATCACCTAATTTTTGAAAACAAATCCTGCACTTGCAGTTCTCATAAATCCTTTTCCATCTCAACCACAACTGATAGACCACATGTCTAATCAAGGAAACTCTAGTTAGTTAGAGGAAATTCGTATGATGTCCTCGGATACCATTAGTCTACAAACTTGAATTCAAAATTATTACAAACCTATAGACAATAAATAATACCATTCTTCTTCAGGGAAATCTCGCTCTACTGGTTCTTCCGAATCCTCATCTACTGTCCCCCTAACCATCGACAAGCCTACTCTCAATATGATTTTGTGTCCACCCAAGAGTACTCTTAGGAAGGTTTTCTTTAACCCTAATGCCCGAGCTGCTCAATTTTATAATGTAGTTGAAGATCTCATTTAGGAACCATGTGCAATTTCTACCTTAGAAGTGCTCCAAAGTTGTCCTACACAACGCAAAAACCTGTTAACTGCGTTAGGAGCTTTAGACCCGGACAATTCTAATTTGATTCATTTCAATGTTGAGAACTATAATTCTAGACTACCTAAGAAACTTGATTTCCAAATCATGATGAAAGTAGTCGGAAAGAAAGTCTTTAGGACTGTCTTAGACGAAGGAGCTTCAAATTCGGTTTTGTCCCTGTCTTGTTGGAAAGCTATCGGCTCTTCCAAGATTGTAACATCACCTAATACTATGAAAGCCTTTGATGGACAAGGATTTCAGCCCTTGTAGTGAATCTTGGGGGAAAAAATATTTCTATTCAAGTAGAATTAGTGGACGCCCCGTTAGATTACAACCTCCTTCTAGGAAGAAATTGGTTTTATTCCATGACTGCTGTCACTTCTACAGTATTTCGAACAGTCCAATTTCCACATCTAGGGAGAATTATTACCATTGATTAGCTTGATTTCTGTACACTAGATGTTACGACCTCTACAGCTAATAACATCCATATGTTAGGCCAGTCCCCTCCTCCTTACCAGTCGATTGGGGTAGGCATGTTGAAGGATTCATCCCTTATGGGGATTTTTCTATCCACTCCTTCTAACACAGATACATCGATAGTGAATATGATTGCATCATTTGATTGTGAGCCCTAGGGAAAACAAATTGTTGATTCCACCTCGTTGAGTCGACATGAAGAAATGTACAACACCATTCAAACCCTTTCTGATGATCACACCAAAGTTCTCCCAGACACTTCCGCAGAGGAAGAGAGATTTTTCTACTTGAATAGCCTTGAAAAAACTCAGAGAGATGTTGCCTTGGATAATGAGGCATATAAGAAATGTGTCAAGGCACATTATGATAAATTCATCCAACCTCGTGCCTTTGATGAGGATGACTTAGTTTTGACTTACGACTAGAGATATGACAAACTAGGGAAAGGAAAGTTCGAGTCCATGTGGTATGGTCCTTTCGTCATTTCTAAAGTTTTAGAGAAAGGGGCCTACGAGCTTGTTGAATACAATGGAATCCCTTTAGGGAAACCTCGCAATGGGTTGTACCTGAAGAGGTACTATGCCTAGGTATTTCTTGGATAGTATCTTATATATATGTATATTGCTTGAATTTCAGTGTGCTTTTAGTATTTTCAATATGGTTTTGATTTTAGTGTCCGCATCTGTTTATACCATGTTTTGGTCATGCAGAGAAGATGGATTTCTATATCTTTGATGATGGTGCTTTCCACCACACCTTGAATCTTGCCTCAGCTTCCTAGGTCCTCTATTCCGTAGTTGAATATTTGGTCACTTCAGGAATGGTTTGTATTGGTCCCGCTACCAACAAAATCGCTGAATATCAAGCAGTCATAGGTATTCTAACTGAAGTTGCCTCCCAAGATGTTCACAATCTGGTATTCTTGATGGAATCACAACTCATGGTTTGTCATCTAAACCATGTTTATACCATTATAAATCCCATGCTTCTCCGCCTTTTTCGGAGGGTACGCTTGTTAGAAAGGTCATTCGAAACCATCACCTATAGGCATATCCCTAGGGAACATATTGTAGTTGCTGACTCATTAGCTAATTATATCCTAGATTGGCATATTTTCCATTCATGACATTACAATCAAACATGGTCCATTGTAAATAAACAATTAAAGACACATAAAACTCATGTAAAACACATCCACCATTTGGGACATATAAATACCAGGTAAAAGTATGTATATATATATATATATATGAACATGTTTACAAAAATAGGTCACGAGACCTCATCTGAAGCACGCAGGATTTTAGGTAAAAGTCACCATACAAAATCCTGAATCTATCAGCTTTCAGTAGATACATCATGCATACATCGTCTAGTGATGCTCGTGGTAGCACATCACTGCCCAGGCTACTCTACGTAGAAGTCTACTAAATCGACCCGGTACTCCTGCTGTAGGTATCTTATACCTCAGAGGGAGGTCATCAATGGAAGCATCAAGGATGTCTAGGGTCAACCTCTCCAGGTTTTCCTCTAACTTCCCAGTCACATCATCACCCTGCGGTACGAAGCGGGCTCCAGCTCATCTATACAATGGGGAAGATCCCCTAGGTCATGTTGCTCCAACGTCTGCATGAGAATATTCAGGTCTCATTACTTAACATAAAAAATATAAAACATTAAAAACATTAAAAACACTATTTCCATTTTAGGGTTCTTGCTTCTTACCGAGGTCACCCCACTGTCCACCAGGTGGAAGCGGTAGGTCAGAGTCTCTGCTGAAGTTCATACCTGCATAAGCATAATCCTCCACCATGAGGATCTGATCTCTTACCCATCTAAATAATGGGTCACCAAACTTCACCTTCCCCCTGCCTACTCTAGTATGGGCCATAATCTAGACCCACCTCTACATGTGTGGGTCCCACGCTCTCAGATTTGTAAAGACCACCTAGGGTCTCATCTGTGGTACCCACTTGAAGAAGAAGCATGATAGAATGGAACCAAAACTGAACTGCTTCAGTTCCCCCTATCGACACTTGATCAGCTGATCCTTGAATATTGGAAGCAGGGCTTCCTCTTAGTTGAAGACTGTAGGCTCCATCTCCTCTATGGCATAGAGCATGTGTGCCCTAGAAACCTGGTGCACTCCTTGGATTCTTGCCACTCTCTGCATCATAAACAAGACAATCCATAGAGGTCCGTCCATCACTGCCTTTATGGGGATTTTCTTTCTCTATGTCCTTGTCCCTGGAATACAGTGATGGTCTATCAACTCTTGTGTGGTAATATCCCCTCCTCGAGAACCTATCAGCAAGATGGGGGCACTCTGTTTCAAAAGTCTAGTCAAGAAGTAGATATCCTCTACCTCAACAGTCCGAATATGAGCCCCAACCTCAAAGTGTTGTTGCTTCGGATTCCACATCCTGATTATATGTTCAAGCAACCACTCGTGTGATACCATACTAGGAGTTCGAAAGAATTTTAGGAGTCCATAGTCTCATAATGCAGCTATGTAACCCGCATTCCTTTCGGTGAAAGCGTCATCATTATCATGTTGTATTTCTTTCCATATTACCATTTTTTGATTAGCAAGAGCTTGGAAAAAACAATCACAAGACCCATTAGAATCATTCTTAATCATTTAAATCAGAAGAAATGATCTATTTTTGCTTGTGTTAACAATTTTACATCTTCACAGCCAACATCGCCTGTGCGATGTTGAAGATAGGCGGTGGCACCACCTGTGTGCTTTTTTTTCTATGCGGTTCTAGTAAGGTACCATGTATCCTGCAAGGGATAAGCGTGGTGCCTGCTCCCATGATTTTAGGGCTTTCCATATAAGCCCAAAACACCATCCAAAATCAAAATTGAGACTATGAAAAGGAAGAGTAGGGTTTGAACTATTACCTGGAACTAACGGCGCTTGAATCCGACGATGAAAACTCCCGATATCAGCAACTGAAGATCTGACTAGGAAAGTGCTCCAAATGCTCTCTACTATGGGTAAATAGTAAAATGATTTGATTTTTCACTATTTACATGACTTTTATACACATTTTTTTGGTTTGACATGCTATAGTTTTGATTTAAAATAGCTTATTATTCAAAATTCATCAGTCATAATCCCTTAATGTTAGTTATTGGTGCATTTAACACTTGTTTTGAGTTGTTGTAGGATAAGAGAATAGTAGCAGTAAAGTCTTGGGAGTTCGTTTTTGACTTTTTCGTTCTACCATAAAACAAAAAAAGTTGTTGAGATTTTATTATGACACTTTGATCACACTCTCGAAACCCAGTATCAAAAGTCCGAGTTCATTTATTATTCTTTTCAGGCTCATAAAATCTCTCATAGTGAAAAGAGACCTAATGGAGTCTTCTTTAAACTCTTTTCGGGCTCCTTAAATACAAAAATATTGTCGAGTGATCTTGTCTTCTTCACGCTCATTAAAGCATTTGAAGAGTCATCTCTCCGACGATAGGTTATCTCTTTTTTGGTTCGGTTAGACTATTTATGAAAAAGGAACACTCCAACCCACCATGACTGGAATAATTCTCAAAAGTATGATTTTACACTTTTTCGAGACTTAGGGACTAAATCATATGAAAAAGGACCCTTTGGAGTCTTCTTCCATGGTCATTCAGACTCTATAAACATGAATGATACCGAGTTTTCTTTCATTGGACTCGTTAAATTAAACATTGAGAGACCCTCTTTTGGGAACGAACCCATCCTCTCTCAGGTTCGTAAAACATACGAGTTTGGACTTGTCTTCAGATGAGCTATATTGAGTGTTTGTTACCCTCTTTGAACTCGTAAAAATGAAAAGAGGCACTCATCAACCATGATGGGGGAAATGGGAAGGGAATCATTTTGCAAGTAAATGGCAGTAGTTTGTCGTTACCTTTGAACATGGCACTTGCTTGCATATCATTTCCAGTCAATTGGGTATTTAGCTTATCTCCGTGACGATCCACTCTCATGAGTCATGCCACTCCTTTAAGTCTTTCAAAAGAATGCATTGTCCACTATCGCACTATGTGTTTGTCCTGTTTAGTCATGCTTCCAAGTCTTTTTCTGTGCCACCCGATTTTCAAAGGGAAGTTGAAGAAGTTTTTCCTCTACATTCAAAATGGTTTCTGTGTCAGTACTTTTGAGTCAGTCCTATGGCTAATACATTTACATCATTCCAGAACTATGTTTCAAGTTTCATGTCATCGATGTGGGACTCATCATGGCCCTCCTTCGACGAGACTATCCCCGTCGACATCAGCTCATCATCCGGGAAACAGTCTTAGAAACAAAAACTTAGTACCTTAATATTTGTATGCCTTAATGACAAATTCTCTCACTCTCGACATAGGTTCACATCATTGACCTTTGATCGATAGAATAAATTGGGTGTTCAACATCAGGACATCTATTCACACTCAGTAGATTGTACTAGGGTACCTTGGGAATCATTGACGTCAATGGTGATCTCCCTCGCACTTGTTAACGGTTTACATCATTGGCTAGTAATCAAGTGGTTTCTACCATGTTCGACTTGAGATCATTGTAATCACATGGATAGAATCGTACTTTGCGGAAGACGAGATGAAGACCCTGGGTACTTGTTTATGCACTCATTACTTTTCCCCAGGTTACGATGGAGTTTTGTACATCTAGCATGGATCCGCATTTGTATGGTTGTGTCTATGCTCAAATTTGTGTTTGTATGACATAGATCTATATTGTATGTCTGGTAGCTATGTCCAAGTTTGATTCCTCTATCACATGGATCTACATTGTATTCTAGTATCCATGCTTGTTAATTCCTCCCATGGATCTGCCTTGTATTGGCCTGCAACCATGAGTTGGTTACTTGTTTCTATGAGTCAAAAATATTGATGTACTGCAAACGCCTAGTTGACAACATGCTCCAATCGAGCTGACATTTTCACCTCGAAGCGACAACTTGTTCTCTAAAATATCTCATTTATCGTATCCCTATAAGACTCACACTTTGGGGGGCATTCTGTTATACCCAAATCTTGTCACCACCATGTGATAAGAAATTTTGACCTACATGTTTGCCCTTAATCCCAACACTTGGAGTGGAAACCCATGATGTTTGTCAATTCTACATGAAAAAAATCAGCACCGCACCTTCGCTGTGAACCATGAGCAGTAACTTGATTGCACCACCTACATCCTGTTTTCCATAAGCGGTTCCAGTACCTCCTGTGGCCTTTGGTCCATAAGCGTTTCTCATCTAAACCACTCTGTCATAAGAGAGAAAAAGCGGTACCCTGGGTAAAATGGGAAAAAGAGAAGTTTCTCGAGGCTTCTAGATCATGAACCTCGTGTCCTCCCTTATCCCCATCATTGGGGGTCAGTTGAGCTAGATATCCCCCATCATAGGATCTTAGAGTCCACCTCATCCACAAATCTCTCAACCATTCCTATCCATTGAGCCTTATAAATACAAGCTCATGTCCATGGTTGAGGCAGAGAACTATAGAGGTATTGTTATGCTATTGGATTGACCACTTGGCCCAAGACATTGGATAGCATACACAACAAAGTTGGAGCTTATGGGGATGAAGTGTTTGTCTCATGGAGATTCTTGTTGACACTAAGGCTTCATGGGTTGTAAACTTCTCCATACATCTTTAATGCAAAGCTGATTTTCGTCCCACATTACTATTGTTTTGATTTCGCATGTACATGTTGTTAGATTCCTTAGTCACTAACATGGATAAGTAGATGATTTTTTGGTAGCTTTAATGTGTATACATGTTTGATATATTTGTAGGTACACAGGTTCACTATCGAAGCAACATTCTAGGTGTCTATGACAT
Source organism: Pseudotsuga menziesii (assembly GCA_001517045.1). Taxonomy (NCBI): domain Eukaryota; kingdom Viridiplantae; phylum Streptophyta; class Pinopsida; order Pinales; family Pinaceae; genus Pseudotsuga; species Pseudotsuga menziesii. Next base: position 277,669 of record LPNX010303471.1, read on the forward strand.
CCAGGGAAGGTCTTCATACTTTGTCGTTCACTCATTTGTTCTGGATATGAACCATTCAAACTAGAGGAACAACTTCTATCTCCAGAAGGTGAAATATTCCCGGTTACACTTCCCATCTTGTTTAGAGGAGACCTTGAATGCTTCTTCCTTTCTTGACGTGTCTTCATATTCAATTCTCATTTCATAATCCACAAGAGTCCCATGTAGTTGATCTATTGTCATAGTATTCATATTTGTTCTTTCTTCCAGGGAATAGATCTTAGGGTTGAACCTTTTGGGAAGAGTCCTTAAAACTTTCCGAAAAAATATGGCATCATCAACTTCTTCACCCAAACCTCTGATGGTATTCACAAGTTGATCCACTTGAAGAATACAAGATGCAATGTCTTCCTCCTCATTCATCCTCAAATGTTCAAATTGTCCTTTGTACATTTGAAGTTTGGCTTCCTTGAGTTTACCATATCCTTCATATGTGGTTTGGAGTTTGTCCCAAATTTCCTTTGCACAGGGGCAGTTCATCACTTTGTTACATACGAATTCATCTATAACAACCAAAAGGTGATTCTTGGCTTTTGAGTTGTTATTGTATTGGTCCAACTTATATGCATCTGTTGGTACGATCTTTGGTACCTTGTACCCATTTTCGATACTTTTCATATTTATATTCCTTGAGCTTCTATGTAGGATCTCATCCTTATTCTATAGAAATCATAGTTGGACCCATCAAACAAGGGTGATCCATTTTTTCTTTGTTTAGCAAACTTTCCCATGACTACCTTCTAGTGATTAGACTATTTTGAAGGAACCTACTCTGATACAAATTGTTGAAATACTAAGAGGGGGGTGAATCAGTATTTGCAGTATTATAAAAATTTTAATCAAGAGAAAGTTTCTAATCACCAATCATAGCATCTCATAAATGTACATAAAAATAATAAGATGCACAGTACACAATATTTTTGACTTGGAAACCCAAGTCCTAGGGGTAAAACCACGAAATCCTTTTTAAAAATAAATTTGACCCATCAACAAATGGGATAAAAACATTTAATACAAATTTACTAGCTACAATTGGAAGGGGATACAACCCCTTAGGATTTGTCAACTACAACTGACAAGATTCTATAACATCTTAACTCACAATATTCTGAGCCCTAGCACCACCCTACCACTATGGAGTAAAAGACAACTGAACCTGTGGATCTGTAAAACCAATCGCTGAACCTGTTATCGATAATATCTACTATGTGATCACTGCCAAGTCATCCTTGTATATCAAAAGTCATTTTATTTCCATACATTATTTTATGTACATCAATTACACCACATCACACACACACACACTCATTAAACAAGTAATTCTTCTTTTAACATAAGCCATGCATAATCATAGTGTATCTTCAAGTATCATCATCATCATAGGGTATGCGTCATCATAATTGTCGTCATCAAGTATAAATCATAGTGCATAGCAAAGCATCATCACACCATATCATGCATGCACATCATAACGTATAAATCATAGATCATGGAAGTGCAACAACATCATAGAGTGTATATCATGTATCATCACATCATCATGTATGTATCATAGAGTGCATAACATGTATCATCACATCATCATGTATGTATCATAGAGTGTACAACATGTATCATCACATCATCATGATGTATCATAGACTATACATCAAACTACATAGGATAACATCGTCATATTTTCATCATAGTGTATGCATAAACATCATCTCTATACAATTGTAAACTATTGTTCACACATCATTGTGCATACCACTATACATACCTTCTACATGATCAAGTGTACATCTTCATAGAGTATGGAAGTGATCTTACTTTAAATTAGCAGTGTAAAACCAACCTCTTAATCGGTGCTTGAATTCGGGATCGTGTCAACCAAAGACTCGAGTCTGTGGTTGACTTATCCCAAGATTTGGACTGTAAAATTCTTGCAAAAAAAATGGACTATATGAGCAGACTGTTCAATATCAGGTCTTCTTACTTATCCGCAAAACATTCTAATGTCAAAATATCTTGGGTCTGGTCATGCTGTAGAAATCAATACTGTTTTATGATGGATTAACCCCAAATAAATTCTATGTGAAAAAATCAGATCCACTTCTTCTACTACTGCTGTTAAACTCGGGTCTCTCTTCTTTGCTACTATGAGTTCTTCCTCAGCCAACCGAAAAAATTCAAACCAATCTACCAAATAGTGCATTCGTTGATGATAATTATGACACACATTTTGGTGTATAAATACATGTTGAGAGAGGATATACTAGGGTTAAATTGTTTGAGGGTTAATTAAAAAAAATTAATAATATGGGGCCAACTTCAAGAGGTTTACAATTATTAATTTCAAAGTTTTTTTTTAAGACAATTTATTAATGGGGCCGACCATAACAAGAGGAGGTTAAACAATAATATTAATTTTAAAACCATTTTAACGGTTAAACACTTAAGATGATGACCTTGACCTTTTCAAGGAGACACAATGGTAGAGGCTCTAAAGGAAGGTTATTTTAAGTTTTAAATCTTTTGTTAATATCTTAACGCCTGGGAAGGGTTTAGGGTTTGACCTTTAGCCACCAATTCTACCATAAGAAAGGGAGTGCTATTTTTCTTATGTCAATAAACTTTGTGCTACTTCAACCAATGGTAAGAATCATGAGAACTCTTGAATGTTTAAGGATCGTCGAATGAGGGCTTCAAGGACTAGACAATGTAAAGGTGCAATGGGAATCATTAAGGGTTCAAGATGGCATCATTGTGCAACATCATTAGTGTTTTAAGGGGAAGACATACAACATAGGGTCAAGTTCTAGTTTGTGGGCTTGGGAACAAAGGTAAGAGTTTTAGGACCTTTTTCTAGGGTCATCAAACTCACCACAAGTGAAGGAGTGCTTTACTATCCACCAAGAACCCCAATGCATAACCATCAAGTTGTGGGGATGCCTAGACTTCTCCTATTGTACCATGACCTAATTACAAACACAAATGACCACATAATGGGTCATTTGGACTCTTTGAAGATCTACACTTCTTCAACCCACCAAGGACACTTTTTAGTGTATTGGGGCATATGTTATGGTACCGAGGAACCCAAAAAACAACTAGGGAACCATAGAAACAAATTTAGGGAAATTACACACTCTAAAGGCTGTACAGGGATTTTTGAATTGTCCCAAGGAATCCAAGGGATTTGGGCTTGGGTTTGAACAAGGTCAAAATGTCTCTTTTTACACTGCCAACTACTTAACCCTCGAGGCCTCCTCAAGGGGCACCAAGACACACCGACACACCTATTGGCATCAATGACAATTTATTAAACAAGAATTTGTTTTGATTATTTTTTCAAGATCATAAAAAATTAATAAAAAGAATAAACATATCCAACTCTTGAACATGGATCAATCCCAAAGGGTATGGATCCAATGGTGACGAATGAGGAGTTTCTCACCATTGTCCAAGATTCAAAACCCATTAGGGCCCATTACAACCCATTGAGGTTGCTATTGTTGGAACAAACAATGATACTCAAAACCAAACAATATTCATGCC
>LPNX010303489.1:0-19122 GCA_001517045.1 Pseudotsuga menziesii
CTTGCCAAAGAGCGATATCGGGATTGGGAGAAGAAATTTGGCAAAGGATTGGAACTGAAAGTAGTTGAGCTGACAGGTGAATCTGCAACTGATTTGAAGCTCCTTGAAAAGGCCAAGATAATAATAAGCACACCAGAGAAATGGGATGCTTTGTCTCGAAGATGGAAACAGCGCAAACTGGTTCAGCAAGTCAGCCTTTTCATTGTGGATGAACTTCATTTAATTGGAGGAGAGGGTGATAATCGAAACCTAAGCAATTTGGAAATTCTGAAATTGCATTGCCCTTTGTTGAAAATGCTGCCCAAGCTGGATTACTTCATGAAAAAAACGAAATATTTTTTTTTTAAAAACCTCCACTGCCGTCGCTTAAGCGACGGTTCTTCCTGTCGCTTAAGCGACGCTTAAACTTGATTTTCGTCGCTTTACCAACAGTTTGTAATGTCGTTTAAGCGACGCTTTTTCTTGAGATCTGTCACTTATCCAACGCTTTTTTTGAGATCTATCGCTTAAACGACGGAGATACCTGTCGCTTATCCGACACGTGCTCTTGATATCTGTCGCTTTACCGACGACATGAAGGCTATTTTTTCAAAAAAAATTTAATACCGTCGAAGATATTATGTCGCTTAACCGACGCTTTAGATTTAACCGACGGTTACATGGGTGTCGCTTAAGCGACGGTTATTTAGGTGTCGGATAACCGACAACAAGTTTCCGACGCTTAAAAAAAAATCAAAGTGTTGTACATGCGACAGGGAAGTGTCGAAAATCCAACAATTCTGCCGTCGGATTTTTGGTCGAAATGTAGTAGTGCCCCTATATATCATATTATCATGTTGTAACAAACATGAGCCCTAACACATCTTAGTATAAAAAAACATGATGCTAAATAAAATAACAATATAATGCTAATAATGATCCCATTGGGATCGACGATCGACTGATCAATTTGCAGCATTGGATACTGGAATACACAACGAATTATTAATGGGGAAGGAAAAATGCATAAAAGACAACCTAGTAAAGATATCAATGTAACAAAGAATGTAAAATGCAGATAGTCCAATCATCAGTGTAATGCTCAAAAAATATGAGAATTGAAAATGTTTCACACTACAACCTACCAATCTACCAATTTTATATCATGTAAATACAAGTATAGCCATAAAGAGCTCATTTTTTCTATAAGCTCAATAAATTAAACTTCTTAAAAATGTCAAAATTGAAACCCTTTCATGGATGGACTTCCCTACCTTCCTATTAAAACAAACATCATTGATGTTTGAACCCAAATGAGCATAGAAAGTTCCACTTACTTTCCAATAACGCCATATGATTATGTGCATAGCTTGGATTTGGGTCATTCACAAGGTGCAATGAATTTCCTCCACTTCCTCTACATTTATTCATGTATTCGCGTAGTCAAGGGAAATAACAACATTTAGTTACATTTTCTTGGGTTATATGTAGTTTTTTTAATCTTTATGGGAAAGCGAAAAATATCCATTGTTTAAGTTTTAAGCATGCAATAGTTATAAACTTATGTGATACCATTTTATGGTAACGATAACACATAGGGTATGTAAATAAGGATTTAGATTTTGAACTGTGTTCATGTCAATTCCAATACAATATTAAGACAGATGACTTGCATATAAGAATTGAAATTACAATTACGAATGTTCCAAATATAACTCAATAAAAGAATAAAAAAGGTTGAAAGAAATAATTAGTCAAGAAATATTGATCTAACTTTTCTTGGTTCTAATGAGCCAAGAAATATTTATCTCAATTTTCTTGGTTGTCGTGGAGCAAGGTTTGATTGATCCTCAATACCCATCTAAACCCCAACCTAAAAGGTTATTCTAAAAAAATTGAAGAATTTATAAGTCCTATGATTTGGAGGTATAAATATAGCCTACGATTTGGATTATTTCTTAGCAACATTTAGGACTAATATGAATCCATCCCATGGTTTAGATGTATGCATCTAGCATGTGTTTTGGATTTTATTCCTTAGCAAAACCAACGACTAATATGAATCCAACCCGCGATTTGGAGGTATGAATCCATCCCACGATTTGGAGGTTATTCCTCATCCCACCCCCCTTGACACTAAGAAAAACCTATGACTAATATGAATCCAACCCGCAATTTGGAGGTATGAATCCATCCCTCGATTTGGAGGTTATTCCTCATCCCACCCCCCTTGACCCCTAAATAAGAAGCAATATATTAATGAGTTTTTTTAGGAGTATTCAAACCCCCAATATGAATGAATGTGATATGATATTTCCTTGCTAGTGAATCCCTCGTGGTCAAAGCCAACTTACAATATATAACAGTTTTTTCCACTAGCTTTTGCATGAAGGGTTTAACTACTAGCATAGATCCAGTGGATCTATCAAGCATTGAGAAGGATCCAATTTCTCCAAGTGTACATTTTTTACCATTTGGATAGATGTGAGTTTAAAATAGATTTATGTTAGCTTAATTTTCTTTATATTTTATTTAAGTTGATATGTTAATCATATTTTTCATTTTTTATTTATATAGGCTAGCACATATTGGGTTGGAGAACACTCACTTCTCTCCTTGCAACAACAAAATTGTCAAAGTAAACCATTTCTCGTTATAATCAATTTACCCCAACTACGTTGTTTTATCTTTTGTCCTTAATGTTACACCAAGTCACCAACCAAAACCTAACTTATACTAAATCACCAAAATAAAACAACCAATCACATGTGCTATTTTATTTTGTCTAACCTTCACAACTAGAAGACGCTTGATACTAGTTGTTAAAATCACACGTTACTCAACTATTGGATATAGCTTGGGTGGTACGAAAGAATTGTTACCCTCCTACCCACGATTTAATTCTTGTAAGTGACATGATGCTCTTATGAACCCCTATGTAATGCTTGATATGGTTTTGTGGTGCCCCTTTATAATGAATGTGTTAATAATGTAAGATGACTTTACCTTAATTCATATTTGAATAACATGTTGATATTTTCTATATAATAACAAATAGGAAAATTTACTTACCACCACCCTTCTACGCCCAACGTGACAAAGTGCATGAAGATTCCAACTTCTCTGAAATTGCCACACAAAAAAACACGCCAACCATGAAGATTGACATTGCATAAAGTTCTAACTTCTGTGAAATTGCGAAAAAATTGCCAACCTTGAAAATGGTGGGGAATTTCAAATTGCTGATACCCGTCAAAATTGCCGGTAACAATCAAAATCTGAAACGTTTTCTGTATTTTGAGCTAGATTTTGACGGTGTCTGTATTTAATGACTAAATTGACCCGTGACGGACATTTACCGTCAAATTCCATCTCTGGGACTCACGATTGCGTCCAGCGGAAAGAATAACCGTGGTACGAATCTTTAAAGTCACACCATGAGATTCCAGCCATAGTCATTACTGACCATGAAAATGGTCAATGAATGACGATTCCACCTTCTGTTAAAATCCTGGAAAAAATATGAAAGTGCCAACCATGAAAATTGACAGTGCACGAAAATTCCAAACTTGCAACTTCTGTGAAATTGCCACCATTAAAGTAGTAGCCAGTAGTCACGCTTGCTTTTTCTTCTGTCCAGCGCAGACAACAACAGTGGTACGGGTCTCTAAAGTCTCACCAAACCCGTCGGATCATTAAAGTCATACCAACTACACCTAACTTCTAATATCTAACTAAACCTAACTTGTAATATCTGATTTTGTTTTTTCTGGCAGTTTCTTTACAATCTTCCCTTCTATGGATCAGTCGCCACCGCCATTTCTCTTTGCTCTGAGTCACCAGACTTCATACGAGAGATATGCATTATATATATATATATATATGTGGCCAGTGACAAAAATCTATAGTAGGACGACCAGAAATCATGGATAGACGATTTAATATGCTTTTGTGCTTTGTAATGGCATTGGCGACCATGGCGATCACTGTAACTGCTGTTGCAACTGTTAGTTACCAAACGAATGGATTTACTTCTCCTCAATTTCATTCCGTCGATTTTATTTTAAATTCACGTATGCTGGAGGAATCTCCAGCTCCATTGCCACCATCTAGGGACGTGGAAGCTCTTTTGTCTTTCAGAAAGGGCATCAAAACTGACGCAAGTGGATCTATGTCTAACTGGACGTCTGGGAATTTAAAGAAGGTATGCTCATGGAATGGCATTTGGTGTAGACCAAACACTCAAAGGGTGATTGCCATAATCCTGCCAGGAGCAGGATTGGAAGGTAATCTTTCCCCGTCTCTTGGCAGCCTTTCCTTTTTGCGCCATTTGAATCTTTCTCATAATAATTTGACAGGAAGAATTCCAGTAGATTTTGGGAAGTTTAAAGCTCTCAGAATACTCGACCTCAGCTTTAACAGCTTGACAGGGTCCATACCAACAGACTTTGGTCGTCTAGTCGAGTTGGAACATCTCCGCTTGGACTACAATGCTCTCACATGAAGTATTCCAATTTCTTTCATCAACTGCACATCTCTTCAAGAGTTATCATTTAGATTGAACAATCTCAGTGGTCTAATCCCTTCTGTTTTGGGTTTCATGAAAGGACTATCTTTTCTTGACTTGTCCTACAACTTCCTAATAGGTGGCATCCCTCCACCTTTGGGCAATTGTACTCAGCTATTGTACATGGACTTTTCTGGCAATAACTTGAGTGGAAGAACTCCAGTTGAATTGGGCTCGCTACAGAAATTAGAGTACCTGCATTTATCGAGCAACCAATTGGAGAATACCATTCCTCCATCGTTGGGAAACTGTTCTTCTCTCCAGTCTCTATATTTGGGGAAGAACAATTTTTCAGGTTATATCCCTGCAGAAATAGGAAACTGCAGAGATCTAAGAGAGCTGGATTTAAGTGTGAACAGAATTCAGGGCTTGTTACCCGTGAGTATATTCAGGCTTCCCATCTCATTCCTACAAGTTCGTTCAAATCGCCTCACAGGGAGCATCCCTGAAGCTATTGCCAATTTAAGTCAAGTGACAATATTAGATCTCGGTACAAATATGTTCACTGGGAACCTCCCTGAAGGTATTTCTTATCTCACCAACCTTGTATCACTTTCTTTCAAATACAACAATCTCACAGGTACCATTCCTAAAGCTATAGGTAATCTTCAATCTCTCTTTTACTTGGATTTAGAATCAAATAATTAACTGGACAAATCCCACATAGCATAGGTCAATTAAAAGCCCTGAATCAACTAACGATATCACATAACAATTTATTTTTGGAGCATTCATGAAACTATTGGTGGTCTGGTTTCACTTGATTATTTAGATCTATCTCAAAACAACTTGAAAGGACCTATCCCTATCGGTATCAGCAATTGTACTATTTTAAGAAGGCTCAAACTGTCCCAAAATTCATTTAGTGGAGATATGAGTGGCATAAACTTTCCATTTTCTTTGTATATCTTTTCTGCTCATTCTAATAAGTTTTATGGGAATCTGACCACATCTTTAGCCAATTTTACACGTCTTACCTGGTTGGATTTAAGGAAAAATCAATTGATAGGCGAACTTCCTCATTACTTTGCAAATTTTGAAAAGTTGAGAGTATTAAGCCTTGGTTACAATAATCTTCATGGTAGGATTCCTCAATGGATCGCAAATCTTACAAAGTTGCAAGTGTTGGATTTATCCAATAATGATTTCAGTGGAAATATACCATTCAGTCTTAACAACATGGAGGGATTTAGAATCAATGGATCTTCACAACTCAATGTTGACACATTATATAAGTTAGATCTCGAGATTTCCATCAAAGGATTTGAGTATACTTTGCCATATGTGTTGCTGACAAATACAATAGTAGACTTGTCAAGCAATAATCTCACAGGAGAAATACCTACAAGTATAGGAAGTCTAAGCAGATTAAGGTTGCTGAATTTATCACGGAATCATTTGGAAGGGAAAATACCAGCTTCATTTAGTAACATATCAACTTTGGAGCAGTTGAACTTGGCAAAAAATAAGTTGGAGGGAGGGATTCCTCAAGACCTCTCTATTTTATCGAAGTTGGCTGTTTTTGACGTTTCATCTAATAAGCTTTGTGGGCCAATCCCAAAAGGAACACAATTTTTCACTTTCAATGAAATTGCATTTGAAAAGAATAAGTGCTTATGTGGATATCCTCTACCACTATGTAATCAAAATGATACAAAAAATAAAAAACCAAGGGATAATGTTAAAAGAGATGGTTACATAAAATTGATGAAAATGTGTCATTGATAGCATTAGGATTAGCGATGGGAATTGGATTCGCGGGAGTTGTAAGCATGTTCATTATATGTAAAAAAACAAGGTATTTGATAATGGGCCCCCCACCCAACATACCTCAACCAATTTATGGAGTGTATAGAATTCCCATATAATTACCATAAGGTGGTAGGCTATATTGTAATTACTTTTAAGTCAAATTATGTTGATTTTATATTAATTTTTATTTGTTTAACAAATTTTAGTATTTAATACAATTTTTGTATGATGATTAATGTCCACTTAAACTAATTTTGATTTCAATTTTTTAAAATCATTTAAAAAAATTTTAATTTGTTCTTAATTTTTATTTATATTAAATACAAAAATTTTAAAAATATATTTTTCCAATTTTTTAACTTATAATTCATTCTTTAGTTTGACCATTTTTATATAATTTCAAACAAAGGTGTCAACCAAATAAAATCAGACTTAACAGTTAAAAGTTTAAAATAATCATTCAACTCTATTTTATTCTTGTTGTATAAATAATTAAATATAATTAATATAATCCCATATTTTACTCAGCATAAATATAATCAATATCATGCAGCTTGCAATAATTACAATGATAATTAACCCATTCTTCATAAATACCCGGAATCTAAATTATCACTAAATTTCAACCCATTTTATTGCCATAATAGCACACAAAATGGAAAAACTGCTAATTATGACCCTCCACGCATATGATATTAATGGTCTTCAATAACGAGAGTATGATGTTAATAACCACCCAAATATCATATTTATATGAGACTGGTTATGATAAAATAATCTTAAAATTTGGATTGAAATAGATAAATATTTTTTAGAATTTAAATTGAAATATTGTTTATGAGTTAAATCTATTTCTACTATTCAATAACAATTAAAACATAATTAAATTTAAAATTTATAATAAAATTAAAACAAATTTTAATAAAAATAATTATAAATTATTAAAATTTTATATTTTTCTAAAATAATAAAACAAATTTATAATAAAATTAACACAAATTTTAGTAAAAATAATTATAAATTATTAAAATTTTATATTTTTCTAAAATAATAAAAAAATGTAAAAAATAACTCACAAAAGTTAAGTTTCATATTTATTTTATTAAAAAAAAATATTACTCAAATAAAAATTCTTCAACATCAAATTAAAACCTAAAATTATTATATACTAAAAAACCATGTATATTCTTGTATAATAAATATAAACTAACGTGTATATTTAATCTTGTATAAAATGAACATGTATATTTAATCGGTAAATGTTTTTATTTATTTCACAGTTTAAACTCAATTTGTAAATATATGTGATTTAAAATATCGTTAGTCTAAATCGATTTTACTTTATAAAAAAAACATTTTTGGTGATTTAAGTTTTCTTTTTATTTGCAATTTTAAAGTTGTTAATTTATATTTGTAGTTCTCTGCAATAAAAGTCTATTTTATATGTGTACATTTTTAAAATGTATTATTTATATGTAATTTTTTAATATGTTTAGTTTACTAGCACATATTTTATCTTTACCAAATTTGAATCTATAATCTATTAGGAAGAAATAAGGTTTATACAAAGATATAAGGTTGTTTGTGTTTATTTAATTATCAACTAATTGATATGCATGGAGTTGTTTATTTTAGGAATGAAATTATTCGTCCATAGTTTCATCTTTGTGAGAATATGACGGTTGAGGATGAAAAACACTTCCTCACTTCTTTTCTTAGATTTTCCTTGTAGTACACCTGCTTAAGATCTCAATTTCAAAAAAAATTGTTACAATACCAACGTCATTAAACTTCTATCACATCAAAACTTTAGTAAATTAGGAATGCTCATGTAATGTACCCAATTTCCACCATGTCGTTTATGTAGAAATGCGGATGTGTGGCACCACGGTTGCAATAAACCACTCTTTGTGTTGCACATCGCTCATTCCAAAGCTGACTTTAGCCATTGGCATTTTGAACCTTTGATCAAAACCCCATACATATTCATTTGGATATTGCTTTATCTCCTTCAATTCAGTAATGTATTGCGATTTGGAATTGACCTTTTTGAATTCTTCAATTAGTCTGGTTCGAATCTTCTGCAGGGTCTTCTGTTGATGCCCTGTCGGTACTTGTGCCAACTCCATGTACCTATCCAATAGGTGGCCTCGAAAAGATGTCGCCAGTTGTCCTTTCTTGATGTCTTGATCTTGTACTTGCTTCGTAGAGGAACCAATACTGCTCAGGATCCTCGGTCCCATCACCTTGGAAAAAGGGTAGCTTCATGTCGATGCCCACCATTCTGGGTCTTCTTCCGGTATTTGCAAGTCCACTACTATTAGTACTGTGGTGACACACAAAACAAATTTGTGATGATCGCATGTTTCTTCCTTCTGAATGTGGTGTAGTGCATGGAGGTGTAGGTATGTTGTTGCTTTGGGTCGGTCCTTCCTCGGGCTCGGGCATAGCTTGGTCGTCTCCTTCGTCATTGTAGAGTCGTTTAGTCCCTTGTGGTCTCTTCTCACATTTTCTTGTTTCAGTCGTACCAGGACTCTCTTTAGTCATCCGCCTCTTCTCATGTTGGAACCTCACCCCACTTCATAGGAGACCACACTCTTCCTCAGTTTCCCTCATAGTATCGTCGTCACTTCCATACATCTACCTTAAGATTATTCCATCCAACCCTCTTCTTCACAATACCCGCAACCTCCATACACCAGAGCTTTACTCGTCGAAGTTCATCTTCAATATTCCCTTTTTGCAAATGAGCATCTTAATCCATAGTTGTAATGACAATAAGAATCTTCTCCTTAGTCCCTTGAAGAACTCCCTCTCTGCATCGTTGTAGGACTTAACTGTGTCGACAACACATGCAGTGATATAGCCTTCCAAAATGTGGTCTATCCACACTTTGACGACTCTTGAAGCTTTGTTGTTTACCCTTTTCAGCCTATGGATCAGTTCAGGGGTCCATTGATTAGGTTCGCCTCCTTGGAAGTTCCTCTTTTGGAATGTAAGTTATGTCAACCACTCGTATAGAATTATTGGAAACTCGGCGAAGAAAATTTAGTGAATATCAGAGTATATATATCTCCCCAACCACTCTTCTGTTGACAATCTGGAGTTCTAGTTTTCCTCTGCTACAAATTCTTGGGCCTTCTAATCAAACTAGTCCTCGATCTTTGGCTTCATCAGATGCCACATCATATCCTCTTCTTCTTCGCATTATGGTCCTAGCAATGGAACCATTTGTTGACACACTTATGTTGACAGGGGTTCACTCTACAAGTTTGTCGACATACATCATCCCAAGTAGGTTTTACCCTATCCAACAGCACCTACGAAGCAGATGTCGTCTCACCCAAGATGTCTGAGGGAGGGCTGCAAGAACCACGTTTCCGCAGAATGAAGAGGACTTGTACACTACTACTATTCTATTACAGAGTTACTCAAAGATCCATGGGATTACGCATATCATCCATCAGATCTACTTATTATAATTCATAGTAAAACCAACATAATTCAGATCAATTTATCAAATACATCAACATAAGAAAACCCGGAAGACATAGGAAAACTTTGCATCTTTCAGACATGAAAATATCATAGATCGCACCATTGCATATTTAACACATAATATACAGGGATTCCTTCATCAACATTCTTCTTATATTAGCTTCAAAGATCATAACACATCCCTTGGTGGAATAGGCTTAGACCAAAACACATACATCCATAGATTGATCAATCGCATACAAGCAAATTGCTTCTCATACGACAAATCTATATAATGACTCTACTTCTAATTCTATTTATAGGCTTGCACCTTTACAAAATGGTCCACCTAAGTCGACTCTCTAACTACTTTGGACCAAAAATTCTAACTAATGCGACCAAGCAGACCATCCTTGTCAGTATCTTTCTCCTGTGTAGTTGTATTTTCCCTTTGTTGATATCTTCTTTGTCATTCCTTACGCAACTAATCCCCTTGCCAACAGTTTGTAATAACCTCAAAAGTAACACACTTGTTGGCTTTGTCATGTGGATCCCACTAAAGGCCATCATAAAGGCCTGATTCAAGGAAGTATGGGATCCATAAGCATGGCACCTCTGAAGGCCATTGAAAGTTTGTCCTCAAAGTATTTCACAAGGTAATTAATTTACCCCCTGAAACTCCTATGGATATTTCTGTTGATGGGTATTTTGGAGTTTGTGATAAGATCAAAAGGCATACTTATAGGCTTTGTCGGGAAGATTCCACTTGTGGCCATCATAAAGGCTTGGATCAAGTAAGTCTAGGAGCCACATGGATCACACTATCTGAGCACCCAAATCCTGACAAAAGGATTTTGGTTATTTTCTTTTCAAGAAGAGTCACATTGCACTACAACTGAAGAACATTTGCCAATACTTTCTAGCAGATTTTTTTTGCATTCAAAGCTTGTAAACATGACATGATAAAATCTCGCACGTGATCCCCTAGTAAAGAAAGTGAAAAGAAATTTAAAAGTAACTGAACTTGTAGTCTTTTATTGCAATATGGAAAATTCTAATTTCGTAATCTCTTAGAAACTCCATATTAACTCCTGGATAAGGACCATTACATAGATAACTAACATTCAATCAATATTGACAAATTTGTAAGCATATTTCTCCATATTTTGTTAGTTATCTGTATGTATGTATTATCTACATCTTCACACCAAAAGGAAATGTAACGACCATGAAACAAAAATGCCTAGATTTTTCAAAGTAAATCAAATTGAAACAAATAAACCATTAAAGGAATGGAGAAGAATCAATAAAGCCATAAGTGGAGCACAAAACATTCCATATATTTCCATGATTGTATCAATGCCTACAAATTGCACAAGAATACAACCATGACATCTTAGTTATCTCCATCTTTTCCTATCTCTGAATTGTTGTGCTTATTCTTCAATGAATTCCAAACCGAGAAAGAACATTATTCACTATTAGCATAAACAATTAGCAACAATATCCCCAAGCAATGCCAACAATCATCACTAAAATTGATAGGAATGAAACACTTTCAGTTCAACTATACTACTTACATTATAGAGCGAAGCTTTAAGGTCTCCAGAAATGGAAAATTTGCATGGTTGGGAAAACATGATCTATAAACCCCCTTGTCTACCATTGCAAAATTCAATCGAGGTACAAAGATAACAATGCCTCATTGTTGTCGGCATATTAATTATGCCTCATTCATCACCCAAGATCTTTCTGCAGCTACTCCATCGCTCCGTTTCAACTACAATTTCACCATGCAGCACAAGATGGCCTCTTCACATAATTGCAGTGCAAGGGTAACATAATTTCTAGCTATTGTTCCATCCCCTATCCCTTGATTCCCCAAAACTGATATTTTCATTTACCTACATATGAACAATATTACATACAAAGCCACCATAATCCTCTTCTCCAATGACACAACACAAAGACTTTGAAAGTGGTAAGTAATAATGCTCAGAATTAAATATACCATTTTATTGTTTTGGATAACATTGCACACAAACCCACCATAACTAGCTTTCCATCAATAAAATGCAGATTTTGAAAATGGGTTGTAACTTAGTGAGAATACTCATAATTATACCATTTTGTTGTTTGGGGCAACGTTGCATATAGAGCAACCATAACCAGCTTCCCCAATAATTAAACACACAAATTTTGAAAATAGGCAGTAAGAATGCACAAAATTAAAAGTACAATTTTGTTGTTTTGGACAACAATGCATACACTGCCACCATAACTCGCATCCTCAACAATGACACACAAAGAATTTTGAAATGGGCAGTAAGAATTCACAGAATTAACACAATAATTTGTTGTTTTGGATAGTGTTGCAATGATGCCACCATAACCCACTTTCCCAGCGAAGAAATACATAGGTTTTGAAAAGGGGAAGTAAGTATATTCAGAATCAAAGTTGAAAAACTTAGTTTGGAAAATGATTATTTTTGGCATTTAGGTTTGATGTAAACAAGTTTTTTCCATCCGGATGAGAATTTGACTTGTTGGGCAGTGAATAACCCACAAATACTCGTGGGTTTGACTGTTGTTGGCTAGTTAGACTTGACAGCAGAGTACCAAACTTAGGACAGAGTTAAATCGGCCCATCAACAGGGTTGGACCAAGCATGACCCCGAATAACATGGAATACTTGGAGCTTCCTTTCAACTATGCTCAGAGTTATACATATCATTTTGTTGTTTTGGACAATATTGCATACAATTACAAACCCACCACAACCCACTCCCCCAACAATGAAGGACACAGATTTTGAAAATGGGCGGTAACAATACTCAGAATTGAACATACCCTTTTGTTTTTTTTTGACAAAACTGCATACCAAGCCACAATAACCCTCTTTCCCAACAATGAAGCACAGAGATTTTGAAAATGTGCAGTAAGGACACAGAGAACAAAACATACCATTTTGTTTTTTTGGATGAGAATTGAGGTAATATCCAGTTGGGTATTAAGAAGCTTCTTCATTTTATCAGCCCTAGTCTTCTCTATGCTCTTCATGGACTGTGCCAGATTATCCATGCTTTGTTCCATCTTATAACGAAAAGACTTGAGGGTCACCCCTCTCTTCTTAGGTATTCTATGCACATCATCATCCTCAGTGGCACTCATGGAAGCCGAGCTAGGCTTGGATTCAATGGATGTTGCTTCATAGATGTTATCCACATCATTGTCCTAAGAAGCCATCTCTTCTTCTTCCTCTTCCTCTTCTTCTTCATGGAGCTTCTGTTTAGAAGCCTTGTGCACAATGCGCTCAATGTGCTTATAGAACAAAAACCTAGAAGTCTCCTCGTGCAACTTGGCCTTGTTTTAGGACTTCTTGAGACAATTCCACTTGTATTTGCACTGGACTCTGCTATAATTAGCACTGCAGGAAGCATTAACAACATCAGTGTTTTGGCCTCAGTGTTTTCCTAGTCGGCCTTGGATGACATTGAAGCACAGGTATTCAAACTTGAGGAGAAAAACATCAATGGCAGTGTTGGGCCATAGTGCCTCCTTATGGGCTCTCAAGGAGAACTCTGCCATTTCTTCGTGCAGTCGATGCCAACGGTCCTTATCCAGCTTGCTCGTTTCTCTTAATCTATGCACAATCGAGGTCAAGGGTTCAAATGGCCCAAATGGTCGAGGTGCATGTTTAAATGACCAAACGTATTTCATTATGTTTTGTTTTATTTCTTATAGGATTCATTTTATTTGTTTTATGCTTATTTTTTATGTTGCTTTTTTAGTAGGTATTAAAATTTTGTTTATTTTTTAGTTTATTTTTTAACTTATTTTTTATGTTGTTTTTTTGTGTATATTTGTTGTTTTTTATATGTGTGGTAAAATGCATAATCTAAAAATTCTACAATTTAGGTTGGAATAGGCAGATATTTTTGGCATGGTTTTGAAAAAAATTGATCATAATTTTTTAAAATCCAACTTACAATTATCAATTTTTGAAATTTTGGGTTCTTGAGGGTTTATGAGGGTGTTAAATCCATTAAAGACAAGATCAACAAACTAATCGGGAGGCACAAAATAGGCATATTTCAACTAATGAGATGCAGGCGACTCTTACTTGCCGAAACTTCAACTGATTGTCGAAAGATTCAAATGATGATGATTTTGACCAAATGAAATCTGAGCATAATAAGTTCAATAAGTTGAACACAACGGTATAAAATTTAAGACAACATGATGCTTTTAACGAGAAATGACCCATATCCTAGACACGACACTAACTTGACTATCATGACGATGTAAAAGACACAACTTGGAAAAATTATCGAAGGGGTTATACAAAAGTGTAAATGGAGAAACAAGATACAAATGTGATAAGCATATCTCCCTAGACATGATTGTGCAGACGGAATGGTTTTATAAAAAAGTTCACTAGGTTTTCCTCTGATGTCATTTTTCAACACCTTAGAAACATGTCGATATAGCCGAGACCCAATCTATATTATTAAAGGGGTCTCAAGGGTCTCTATATTGATGAGAATAACAAAGGATACATTATGAAAACAATGCTCAACATAATAGTTGATTAAATAATGATGAAATAACCGATTGAATCCATGAGGGGGTCTGCAATTTACTAAATTTAAATGGGGTCCCGAATCCATCTACGGTGTTAAAATTTAGTAAATTGTACAAATTTATTATCAAAATTGTAACTTTCCATTATCGGAGTGGCTCAACTAAAAATAACTAAATAAATGATCAATTGTTATGTGGTCATTTTCAGTTTAAATCTTATCCCGTGACTAATTGGTCATTTATCTTGGCCATTTTTAGTTTAGTTTTTATCTCCTGACCAAATTGGTCATTTATCTTGGTCATTTTTAGGTAGTTCACTTAAAATTTCTCAATTTTAGTCATTTATCCCTTGAAAACAACCATGGTGATCAAATATTTTGGTCATCTGATCACTTATCTCTCATTATCTACTAGTGCATGTTTGGGGACCAAATAGTCATACATGATGTCCAAAATATATTAACGGCACCCATATCCATATAATGAGGCCTTGGGGCCTCAAGTCCTTGAGGCAAGGGTATCCATGTTAGTATGTATGGGTTTTAACGCTTTGGGGTCATGGACATGGTATGTTATAAATAAATGTTGAGGCTATATATAAATGTTGTAAAGAGGCATAATTTGAGGTATAGGAAAGAACGCATTTACTCTCCTTTGCGCTTAGGAGCATGTGCACGTTAATAAGACTTGCACATTCCTAAGCACACGTGTGATTCTTTTCTATAACTTGTCAACTGAGCTAGCAAGCCATGGTGAACATTTGGAGGGGTTGAGCTACTAGTAAAAGGAACACATGCACGTTCTTAGGAACGCATGCATGTTCTTGTGTGAGCATGTTCACAAAAGCTCATTTCCATTTTTTTTATCTGTGAAAAGAGTGCAAACACCCTCCTACTTACATATGCATCCAAATACAAAGTAAACACATAAGCCCTCTAACCATAGAATGCATCCAAATACAAAGTAAACACGTAAGCCCTATAAGCATAGAACTTTAGACATTATAGATTCAATTTTTGTTGAAAATTAAAAGTACGTTAAGAATCTAACTTTTATGAAATTGCCATAATAAAAAACAACAATTAAATCTTTATTTATGATCAATTTGCAACAATTAAGTTTTTCTTTTTTCCAAATTCAATAAAAATAAAAATGAGACAAAGTCTAAACATCTTTAGTATGTCCATGCACAACAAGCATATCTATAGTGAAATGTCCAACCTATTAATCGACCCTTAGACTCAATATTTTTTGCCAAACACATTTTGTTTTATTAAATGTATTTGTTTTATTAAAAGTATTTATTATTATTATTTATATGTAATATAGTTAGCCTGAGATGGTTGGGGTTTTCTTCAACCTTTAGAGTTGGACAGGGGGCAAAAGTCCTACATTATCATTATTGTCCTTATTGAATTAAATGATTTGTAATTAAGAGCACTTGAGTGGGCTTAATGATTAAGAACATGTGTTATTTTCTTGGAGATCACACGTACAAAAACAACGGGGGGTAGGGTTGCTCATTGACATGTTCTTACAAGGTTCGAAGGGTAGGCGACCCTTGAGATATAGCCTCACCCCGGTAGGCTTCGAGACGCCTCGACACCCGCTAATTCACAAGTTATTGGTATATCTAGCTATTAGGTTGTTGGATATACTCTTGGGAGGTTGTTGTTCCCATGGCTAAAAAAGAAAACATTGATTGCACTACAAAGGTCAACAATAATGACTTCAGCATTACAATACTCCTCCTCCATTCTATAACCATGGAATCCATACCTTTTGCACTATAATGAAAACAACACCGAATAATAAGACCGACCACGGTTTGAACAAGTACATTGACATATGATCAAGCCCTCATTGACAAGGAGACCCTCCATGCTTTGGGTTGCATGTGGGAATCAATGTTTTGTGTGAGGGAATACCTAGTCCATTGGGAACTACCCAATCTCACATCGTCCTTGAGAACAAAGACTACCATGGCTTGCTAAGATTTCATTCAAGAATTATGTAAGGTTTCAAAAAAATAGAGTTAGAATCAGAGTTTGTAAATTTGTATTAGCGGTGGGGTTACATATTTATAAGTTTGTATTTGTATTAGCGGTGGGGTAACATATTTTCCATACCCCGTTGATTACGTCTTGTCTAACATTTAGGCCAACCTCGATTCGTGAGTTTGGTATTCAAACGGTGCAGTAGATGAAGCTAGTTGAATGGTTTGGAGAGGTTCTCACGGTCATTAAAAAAACAAAAACAAAAAATAAAATTTATAACATCAGATGATTAATTAGTTTTCTATATTACTTCAACATGTCGGTTTTAACATTGTTGAATGCTCGGTGTTTTATTAAGGAGACCACATAGGTCTTAGGTTTTCTTAATATCACTTAATTACTTACCTTGCTTACCAAGTAGTTATTTAGAATTTCAATTTTTTATTGTTTTATAATTGAAACAAAAGGTAATTAAACACGACGAGAGGGAGAGATCATCCATGGTTAGAAAGAAGCATCATGTAAGAAGAGATGTTTTCATGCAATGGTAGGTAGGTGTTTTAAGTATGACTGGATTCTTTGTTGAAGGCATGTACAAATACCTAAATTTGATAGGATGCATGTTATGATTTTCTTGTTTTATTAAGTATTTATTATAAAAAAAATTAAATATTAAATGTATTAAATATTATTATATTTAAAAAAAGTATTCTATATATTACTAAGAAAAGATGTATATATTACTAAGAAAAGATGTGTAATTATTTTTATGTTTATCCTAAAGTTAATATATGTTTTTTTTAAATAATTAAATATATTTTTTTTAATCTTTAAAGTCACACTAGTCAACAAGCCAACTCGCAATATATAACCTTTTTTCCTCCAAAGTGGTTTTCTCTCTTTTGTCTTTAAAGCCACACCATTGAAATCCGACACTTAATACGTAACTTTTTTTTAAGTAGTTTTCTCGTTTTTGTTTTTAAAGCCACACCAGCCAAAGCCAGCTTTTCAATATCTAACTTTTTTTTTTAAAGTCGTTTTCTCTCTTTGTTTTTGGCTTTAAAGTCACACCAGTCAAAACCAATTTATGATATTTAACTTTTTTTTTCCAACTCATGATATCTATTTTTTTTCCATATTCCTATTTTTTTCTTCTTTACTACTATTTCTCTGTCTTTAAAACAGCCCAATCAAATCCAATTTATAATATCTATTTTTTTTTTCACAACCATTTTTCTATACCCCAACTAATAGTACATAAAGAATTTAACTACACCAATTTGTGCTTAAAATCAATTTACACCAACTACAAGTCACCAACCAAAACCAACTTGTGATATCCATACCCTAGTCAATCTATCCATATCTCTTGGCCCCACCTGAAAACCAATGGTTTAAGAAGGTTCTAACTTAAACTAAATCACCAAAATAAAACAATCAACCACATGTGCCTTGTTATTCTATCTAACCTTCACAAATACTAAAGAGCTTGATACTAATGTTAAAGTCACATAGTACTAAATCATTGAATGTAGTTTTGGTGGTTGGGAGGAATTGTTATCCTCTCCACTCATGTTTAATTCTTGTAATGATGCTCTTGTGAGCTCTTATATAATGCTTCATATGCTTTTGTGAAACCCCTTTGTAATAAATGTATTGATAACTTAAAATGGCCATACCTTAATTCATATGTGAATAAGCATTAAGATTCCAACTTCTTTGAAATTGCCCCACAAAAAAACAGGGCAACCAGTCAGGCCTGGAATTTCAAATTTCCAATGCCTCTCAATGAATATTTAATGATGGTTTCAAATTTTTTATGTCTATCATTTTAAGTTTTAGGCAATTTCACTGAGTGTAAAATTTTTTCTTGTAGCTTATTATTGGTAGATAGAAATTACCAGCAATGCAAAGCAACCTGGCATAAGTGAACAAAACACAACACAACACTCAAGTATACAAAACACAACACATTATAGCAATATTTTTTTGAACGAGCAAGACTTAACACAATGAAGAAGGGTAATTACGAGCAATGCAAACACTGCAGGAGCGGGCCCAACACAATGGCCAAGAGTAACTAGCTAGGGTAGAGTAGGAATCATAGGTATTAATATTTTTGACGTGAAAGCTAAATTCATACACTAATACAAAAGCACGGGTTTTTCCACGGAGGTTTTCCACGTTTCATACTTTTTGGTGTGAAATCGGAAGCAAAATGAACTTGCCGTCGCTGTATCGACGCTTACTCGTCGCTGTATCGACGTTGGTAATCTCCGCCGTCGCTATATCGACGTCTTCCTCCTTCAAGGTCGCTGTATCCACGTATCTACGTCGCTATAGAGACGGCAATGTCAAGCTATGTCTTTTTAGTTGACCCAGGGCGCTTAAGTCAATGTTTTAGATATATGAAACCAGGCTCGCGGGCAGGCTTCATTTTCGAAGGCTTCAGTGCCAGTCAAATAGAAGGCCATGACCGAATTTGCCCTACAAAAAAAATTCGGTTTCATGGAGTGCCCGTCGAAAATGAAATGAAGCAGAACTGTGTACATTGACAATGGAAGGGCAACCCCAAAATTTTGCCATTCCTGGGTTTTCAATGGGCTGTGGGAGTTTGGAAGATTTGGATGGGTGACAGGTCACGGTGGACCTGGGCCGCTGGCCCTCTGGGAGTCGTGGTTTTGGTTTCACGGTGTGGCTGTTGTACCCACGGGCCACATTTTCAATCTCAGGGTCATTCATTCCTCTCACCCACTACGCATTACC
>LPNX010303497.1:0-22679 GCA_001517045.1 Pseudotsuga menziesii
TCCAACCCTTTCGATTATTTTTACTCTTTTTTCTATTTCGTCTGGGTTGCTGGTTACCCTTCTGGTCCGACGATTACACAGAGAGTACACTCGTCATTTGGGCAGGCTGAGACAAAGTTGTAGCTTGTCCTGAAGCAGATTGGTTGATTGAAAATTGACTAACTCGTTTTGCAACCGAATCCATAGGTTTCTCACTTGCACAACCCACAATGCCATCGGCATGTGGTCCAGGTTTGAGTTTGCGATAAAAAATGGAACAAGGAGCATTGGGAATAATCTCATACAACAAACCGAGCTAAGCATAAATTCAAGTCCAGTTCATGTGCCCTAAAAATCACTTGTTCCTCATTTTTCACTCTGGATGTGGAAACATCCTTCACTATATATGGCAATAATGACTTGAGGAACCACTCGAGGAGGAACTCCGACGATATAAAAGCTTTAATTAACCTCTTTTGTCTATGCCACTCTTGAATATGATCAGAAATATGTGTGTCTTTATCTTTCCGAAATGTTGACAAGAGTTCAATACCAACGTCATAACGCACTGGTAGCTGGAAGTGATTAATAAAATTCATCGCAAGGTCGTCGAACAAAGTGGAAGCTCCCTTAGGTAACTCTATATACCACTTCGCAGCAGGCCCTATAAGGGTGCATTGAAATAGTTTCAAACGGATTGAGTCCTAATGTAAGGAATTCAAAGAGCACCATAGGTGAAACGTAGTAATGTGTTCACTTGGATCCTCTCCCAATTTTCCTTCGAACTTAGGTATGTTCGAAGGAAGTTTTGTAGGGACATCCGTCCAAGCCGGGTCATGAGACACAGGATCGTTCGTCAATATTGATAAGTCAGGAAGATTAAGCATCGCGAGGAAAGGGAGCCTAGGATGATGAGGTCGATGGACCACTCCCTGATTCATATAGGGTTGATTACCACCATGGCCTTGGCCATAGTGTCCTCCTCCCGTATGACCTATATAGGGTGGCATGGAAGCACCATAGTGTGGTGGACCTTGACTAGTAGTAGCTACAAAGCCGTAATTAGGAGAGTAAGCAGGTTGATGATACCTGCCTCTATAAGGTGAAGAACCCTATCCATATTGTGTCCCATAATAGGGTCCATATGACATCGCATGTGATGCCCCATGAGACACTCCGTAGGTAGGAAGATACGCTCTGGAAGTAGGGATATACATACCAGAAGTAGGGATATACTCCTCGTAAGTAGCAATATGACCTCTAGAAGTATAAACATAGCCTCCCAAAGAAATGGGTAGTATGTAAACCTGAGACACAATCGGTCTAGTAAGCGCATTACGGACCTGACTCATAGCTATATACTGGCTCGAAGGACCACGTGAATAAGGTGGAGGATGTACATTTGAAGAACTAGGGACTGAGGATGAAGGAATATGAGAAATAATATACGTACTACAGCCTATCGTCACTCGTCTCAGATCTGGTATCCTAATTGGATCGCTAACCCTAGACCTAGGAGGGATATGTGATGTAACTTCCACCACTGGGATGGAAGGGGCAATGTGACTAGTGCTCCCAAACCTGTCTGCATGGTAAGGAATGAGAGTGCCCCTAGGCATAGTGTTAGGCTTGAAGTTGGATTCTACATGAAATGCCAAATCATGTGTAGGGAAACCAAACACAGCATAACTAACATAGCTAGTGCTGGCAGGTTCAAAATGTGTCTCGGCATCCTCTAGCATTCCATACCGATAACGTGTCAATGGGGAATCAGACCTGGAGAGAGTAGGTCTATCGTGCATGGTTACTATCTCAGAAATCACAAGACCTAACTCATCCAAGTCGGGTGTGGATCATAAGTAGGAGTAAACTCCCCATCATATACACGAATGGGAGGAGGTGGTTCAGGGATATCCTCTAAATGGTCTCCCATGGTGTGTGAATCAATGTGTGAAATAGTTCGCCTGGACTGTCTAGGTCTCTCTCCCAAAGGAGGAGGAGAAGTAGAAGGTGACAGTTCTGCTAAACAATGAGAACCGCAAGGAACCACCCCCAAATCCATAATGACTCAAAAACAAGAAAAGACTCACTATTTACGTAAACCCTAGGCCAACTATCATGCACATAGCAATCACTACTAAAATCTAAATCCAAATGCAAGCAAACAAGGGCTGGATAAATGAGCTCTTGAATGAAGTAGGTATGTCTTTCCTAGGAGAGGCTTGAGACTCGAATACACAATTAACGAAGGTATGTAACCAATTATTGTGGCCCTGACCTTCAACCCGTAAAGCAACTGTGCTATCTGACCCCAACCTAGACGGGACACCTGTAGAATAACCCCTGCAAAGTACCCCCTCGATATCCTAGGTAAGGCCACTAAGGTCACCTCAATATAATCAATGCTCAGGCGGATAGTTGCAGGAGGGATTGACCGTATGGACAGGGTAGCAAATACCTAAACTCTCAAAAGAGCCCGCAGATACGAATACAATCCGAGAAATATCTCTGGTGCTACTCAGTTATGACTAGGGGTCATCCCAATCAATAACTGCTCAAACTGCCTCGTGCTTAACTCCCTTTTGAGAGGAGGATGCCGAGAAACACTGGTTATACCAAGGATTTCACACACTCACCTGGACGGACACATACATGTTATTGTTTAGTGATCTTGGAGAATTGACTTACAATGAACTGTTCCAAGATCCTAAAACCTAAGCTTGTTGGTGCACCCTAGAAAAGAAAAGAGTGTGATTCATTTTAATTTAGCATTGATTTTAGTTGGCTTTATTACTCAAAAAAGGGATATGACTGTGCAACTAATGGTGTTATGACGCAACATGAAGGAAAATGCACACCTAACAATCAATACAAATGCGTCGTGTCCATGAAAACAGGATATGCTACTACATGAAATGCACAATTCTTCTTCAAATTATGAATGCAAATTTTTCCTAAATGAAGTCCTAACTAGTACTCCAAAGCAAATCTAGTGCAAGTACAATGCAAAGATGCAAAATGCAATGCATGATGATAAACAAATGTTTCTAGATTTTTTAAAATAAAAGAGATGTAAAAAGTAAAAGAATGATTTTATGACCCCTAGACTCTGCAAGCACATACAAACAACACCCAAGCAAAGCACTAAGGTAAAAGAACTCCAATGCACTAATCTTAAACAAAAAATCGAAAATTCCATGACAAGAACCTTCTAAAAAAAAAATTAGCCTAAAAAAACGTTTTTGGTCAGAAACAGAGGTCTAAATAGACTTAGGCAGTGCTAAAGGAGACTCAACAAATATTAGAATTCACCCAGCAAGCAATTATCTTCCACAAAAAGGAAAAAGCAAGGGAATACATGAATGTTCGCAGTAAACCCGCGTGTATACGTAGAAATCTGAAAGGAACCCGCATGTATACGCAACTATAAGTTCAAAACTCGTGTACAGGAAGAAAGGTGCATTAACTCAAGGAAAACAGATAGGCTGAGACAAAATTCACACCAATTAGACACTACCAAGCATACATGCCCCCAGACTCGACATAGAAACAAGAGAGAAAGAGCAATTCAAATTCATTGAATGCCGATAAAACAACCCCCAAAGGACAACTACTAGGAACTCCCCAGTGGAGTCGCCAGAGAGAAATTCCTATGGTTTGGGGTACCACAACAGACAGCTTGACTCTAGAAATCAATCCTTTCCAATATGCAATAAAAATTAAATATCTAACACTAAAGGATCAAACCTCATACCTTATTCTGGACGGTTGAAGTAGATCCCTGTTGAGCTTTCCAATCTTCAGCTTGAATTGGTAGATTACTTCATCAAAAACAAGTAAACAATACAAGCATTGTATATATCATGGTGTTAGATCTATTCTAGCATATATAATAAATAATGTTCAAGCATTTGACATAATCCAATGGATAAAATATTCATTCAAACACACATTATTAGACAGGAAAAGATATTTCTATTAATATAAATCAGAGATTACAATATACAACCTCTGACGGCACATCTGCAAACCGGAGAAACTGAATCCCCCACTTGGGCCTCCACTAGCTCAATCCTCCATCTCTCGATAGCAAGCTCACAAGCAAAAGGAAAGCTTGGGAAGAACACACTAGTGCTCAAAGGGATAAAGGGATGCAGACTCAAGCATAAGTTCCGGCAACAATGGAGTATAGTTTCTTTGCTCTCAATTCTCTCTTATGCCTTCAATGTACCAAGGGGTTCCTTATATAGCTTTTCAAAGGGGTAATGAAAGGACGAATCCGAGCGATCTCAGGGCATAGGGAAGGCTAGGAGTCAAATGAGACAGATCCATGTCAAGGAAAACTCCAAAAGGATTTGGATTATGCACACATCCCGATGTACACGATTTTAGTGGGAAAACCCGCGTATATACGCGCTTATAGGTTTAAAAGTCACATGTATCATTTTTCATATGTTTTTAGGGATGATCAAGGAAATGTCAAAGGACAAAAAATGGTTGAGAGGGTCTAAGGAGTATGCAGTGGGACTGGGGAAGGCCATACAAAGTGTGATTCACCTGGAGTGGTGAAATCAGCTATAACAAGAAGATGCATAAGAGAAGATGGAATATTGCATATTTTAAAGTCTTGCCATGATGAGCATTGTGGGGGACATTTTGCAGACAAGAGGATAGGAAACAAAGTGTTGCGAATGGGCTACTATTGGATGACCCTTTTTAGGGATGCAAGAAGATATGTCCAGTCTTTTGAAAGCTGCCAGAGGATGGGCCAACCTAATAGATTGGATCAAATGCCTCTTCAACCAAAACTGGTGGTTGAACCTTTTGATAGATGGGTTGTTGGAGTAGGGTCCCGTAGCTATAGAAGAAGTTGTTATTTTGATGGACAAACAGCTTTAGTGGAGATATAAGAGGTAGAGCTACGGAGCTATAGCGGGATTTCTAGCACCAGATCAGAGCTAGAAACCATGACTGTGGAGGCAGAGCAGTAAAGGAAGACGATGGTACATGAGCAGTTGAGAAGAGAAAGATCACCCACTGCATTGAAGGAAGTGGCGGAGACAAGAGGGTTCAGCTACCCTCATAAAGGAAGCAGCACCAGTACCCATGGTCAGTGCTGGGAAGCATGGAATACTGCGGGAAGCTGTGGTAAGTGGGAAGCATTGCATAGTACCCATGATCAGCGTCGGGAAGCATGGAAGAATACAGAGAGCTTTGGTGTGACAAGAAGCAGCTACGTACATATACGCCAACTGTCACTAATGAGGGTTTTAGGATTACTGTTGGGATAGGCCCACAGTGTCGTAATGGCGAGACCTTTGGGTCGCCTATAAGGGGATATATTTTGTATTGTAAAGGGTTGGTGGTTGTTGGTATTTTGGGCTGTTAGCCGTTTTGCATGTTTTAGCCTATGTATTGTAAAGACCATGCTCTGGTTCTGTTCGTAGCTATAACATCTTACTATAACCAGTAGCTGGCTCATTGAGCTTGTTTGTAACAATCCACAGGGATTGACAGAGAGGGAAGAGTATATTGTAAGAGAGACAAGATATAGATAGAGATAGAGAAGAGATGTAGGAGAGAAGGGGTGCAGGCTATGTGCGGAGTTACCCAGGAGATCTCTAGCTGCATATGCGGTGCAGCCAAACTATGTTTTCTTCCCTCAAGTTATAATAAAGAAACACAGTTTGGTGGATGTAGCTCCCATCCTGGGAGTGAACCACGTAAAACCTGCATGTTATGTGATGAATGCATGTGTTTTTACTTATTTACTATTATCTGTTATGTTGCACATGAGCTTTGTTACAGATAGTGTATGTATGTGTTACTCAGTCGCAGCAATATAGAACGATAAATATAAGCCGAAGTATTTTTGGGTATGCTGTATGAGGGTTCATTCATGTTACCTTAGACAGTCATTTAGTCACAGTATAAACAGTCTCGTATGTTGAGCCCTACATGTCAGCACGACAACACTGAGTGCGCTGAGCTGCGGAGGTAGGATATCGTAGATAAGCGATACCGCACCAGCAAAGGAGCTACAGTGCATGATACCGCAGGTTAAGGACTTGGTGTTGGGGAGGAGTTGCATGGCGCGTGGTGCGCGGCGATGTGGTAAGATTGGAGATATTGGTAGTAAGAGGAAGTTGCGCAATGAGGAAAGGTATTGCACAACGCGCATAGAGATAGAGACCTTGCGGCTAGCAGAGCTGAGAGTAACAGCAGGATGCATCAGAACCCAGTCCAAGACACTTGAGTCCTTGGCCAACCCATTAGATTCACTTCAGGTGAGACTTCAGGCCGCTTCGTGGTCTATCGCCGAAAGGGCCAGTGAGCTAGGGGTTTTGTTGGTTAATCATAGTAAACGCGGGTCTGCCCATAGTGACCAACAAATGGTTTTGTTGCCGGCTTTGAACACATAGAACACTAATGTTCTGGTGGCATCCTACTAGAGATGAACTCAACCAGTGGGTTGATTCTAATCTGAGAGAATTTGGTAAATGGGAGAATAAGAGTCGTACACTGTGAATAGAGGCTTGTATACAAAGACATATCTCTTCAGACATTCATGCGATATTTTTTGCGACCTTCGGAAACGAACATTTTGACTGGTTGTCCAAGTTGACTGACATGAGCATATTCAAGAAGGAAAGACACATTGTATGGACACCGGAGCTGATTCAGACGGTGCAGAACCTTGATAATCCCCTCACGAGAGCAGTAGACTTCTGGCTTGCAAGCGTGCTAGGAGGCTTCATCACAGATTTTGCAGTCAAACAGAGGAAAAGCTTTAGTGAGGATGAGCGCTACTTCTTTAAACACTATCGCGGTAAGTACCTAAAATCTTTAAACTTGTCCATTAAGATGCTATTATATGAAAAAGGAACAATGGATCTAGTTTCAGATGAATAAGTAAAGATAGTAATGTCACAAGAGTTTGAGAGTGATTTTGATGACATTGGACGCACACGTAGTGGAAAGAAATACATAGTAGATTTCAGCTCACCCATATTTGAAAGTAGCCCAGAGCACACTAGAGAATAGATTCATAGTACCACAGAAAGAACAGAAGGGGGTATCCCTTACCACCCTTATACTCCACAGAAGCAGACCGAGACTCAGAACAATCCTGCAGGAATGCCATCCAGTAGTTCCCAGACAGTACACATGATTGCCACATCACCCCCACCTATACCACCAAGTGGTAGCAACACAGTAAATCAACATCCACCACAGAGAAATAGAATGGGGGATGACATGAAGCTACCTACCTTTAAGGGTACATGAGCAGAGGACCCAGAGCAGCATTGGTTTCTATGCGAAGCTATGTGGACTATTAAAACAATTAATGACGACAATATTAAACTTGTACAGTTGGTCAAGTCTACATTGAGAGAACAAGCTTTAACATGGTACATGAAGTATGCTGGTACACTTAGAACACTTGTGCAGGTCAAGACTGCCATGCTTAAAGAGTTTAAAAAACCCAAATCTGATTCACAGTGTATCATAGAGCTCAAGGACATCAAACAGTTACCTACAGAGTCAGTATGAGACTTTGACCAGAAGTTCAAATCCCTCATAGACCAAGTTAGCTTCGAGTTTGCGCCGGAGCAGCATAAGGAATGGTTTATTGTAGCACTGCTCCCTCACATCAGAGTGCCACTGATGCAGTAGAGACTCACTACTCAAGATGAAGCATTGGATATGGTAATGAAACTAGAGGCTTCACCCCTAGCAGAAACTAGCACCGGCATGGCAACGCTACAAAACTAGTTGGCCAATCTCACATTACAGTTGCATGAGCTTAAGAAAGGGAAAGAAGTTATGCAAGACATATGGTGCATCAAGTGTAAAGCACAAGGCCATACTAAAGAGAACAGCCCAATCTTCGTAGAGTATATAGCGACCGGGGCTCCTAACCACTTACCACAGACTCATGGCCCGTGGTGTGAAATATGTAAAACGCGAGGACATTTACCGCAGCAATGCCCTCTACTTTAGAAGTATGTGCAGACACCCAAGAACTTATACTACGTCTTCTGTAAGTCTGTAGGCCATCATGAACATGATTGCAGAGCATATGAACTTATGGTCGGGAGCAAGTAAGACTTGTACAGAGTCCAATTGGACACACAGGGTCCAGCAGCAGGACCACCACATGACCCCGCTCATGGCAGCCGTGGCGGAGGATTCAGAGGACAAGGTTGAGGAGAGGGCTTTGGTCGAGGAGGAGGCTTTGGCCGTGATAATAGACCATTCACATGCTACAACTGTGGAGTTGTAGGCCATTATGCGAGGGATTGTCAAAGCCCTACTACCATCTGTAATTACTGTGAATCTTATGATCATACTATCGAGGAATGTCCTACTTTGATAGCTAAGATCCGAGAACCTAAGCCGACAGTACATCAGAACATTTAGCTTATCATGGCTGAACAGCAGGAGCTAGAACCACAAGTCAATATTGTGACTCGCAGCGGTGTTTCCACCAATGGGACATCGTAGGAGACTGAAACAAGCACAAGTCAGCCGGGGATGCGCAGAATTCCTAATAAATCAACACCACTTGACCTACGGAAGAACAAAGAGGCATTTCAGGAAGCTAAAATTTCCTTTGAAGACCCTACCATATCAGGATCACAGGTACCGCCGTCTAGTGGCGTACCGCAGTAGACACCTTGTGGTGATAGCCCTGAACAGGCACCACAGGCTACCACATCGGGACGATGCGACGAGGAGGAATCGACAGGAAGTGTCCATTCCTTCCTGCAGAGTTGCTTGAAACTCATCAGAAATGAGCAAGCTATTGGAGAGCTTCAGCATATTATAAACCAGTTCCAGCCATCTTCTCTCGAGAGCAGTACACACCGTGCCATTCATAGCATTATGAGACATACAAGAACGGGGAGAGAGATGAAGCTCACAACATAGATTGGTGAATTTGAAATGGATGAGGTGGTTCTAGATCTAGGATCAGAGGTCAATGTTATGACTAAGCAGACATGGGAGTAGATGGGTAGCCCTAAGTTAGTCATATCTCCCATCTATCTAAGACTAGCCAACCAGCAGCGAGTATCACCACTTGGCCGGTTATCACAGGTACCAGTTACTATCGATGGATTTCACAACTCTGCAGACTTTGAAGTCATAGAAATCATTGGCGACACTAAACCATACCTAGCACTACTAGGCATCGATTGGGCAATCAGTAACATGGCCATTATCAATTTAAAGAGAAGACAAATGACCTTTGAGGATGGACAAATCCGGGTCATCGCACTGTTGGATCCTCTTTAGGGCCCTAGATATATTGAACCTATTCAAGTAGAGGATGAGGTATGCAATATGGAGAGTATTTATCATATGATTGCAAACCAGAACGACTACATCAATCCAACCACAGAAGGGAACATTAGTTGGCGATGCAACAGCTCATGCGCATCAGATTCAGACATTGGTTTAGAGAACTGGCAGAACAGACTTTACAAAGTCTCAGCGCGCAGATGTGCGTACATGACTAAGTCACTGCGATGGATTCGCACAGAGATTAATGAGATTCGATCATTTGATGGTCTAACCGACATCAAGGATTTTATCCAACAATTTGAACAACAAGTTCCTCACGAGCAAAGGATCACAACTATGGATCTTGTCGTACGAGCCACACCTGCAAGATGGTGGTATGCGCATAAAGAGAATATCGCATCATGGAACGACCTTAAAAGGTTGATGGCGATCAGATTTCCCACCAACAGAGAATATACCCAGCAGCTATACACAGGAGAAAGTCACCCTAGGTCACATATTTAGTCATGTGAACAGAATTGGTCAGACATTCCTAAGGATGAATGGGCTCATTGATTCATTCACACGTTGGACACAATTCCAAGGAATTGGTATACAGAGACTGAATTGTGCAGAGGAATGACTACATGGCCACTCATGCTAGACAGCTTTCTACTCACCTTCGCCTTTGAATCTGAGTACCCAAGCGTTGATCATGCCCTAGATGTCATAAAGAACAAGATGTTTGAGAATTGTACCCTATTGGTACTGACTCAACCGGAGTGGATCATCCAGCTACAAGAGGCACTTGAATGTTATAGTTTCATAGAAGAACCAGTGGATGAGGATGAGGGTCCGCGCAACATCAAAATTCCGGATTCAGGAGGGACTCGTGATGTTGAGGGACCGCAGTTAGAAATTCCAGCAATCACAGAGCCCATCAAGACTAGAAAAATCAATATTGGCACAGACGAAGAACCAAAGTTTGCCTCTATTGGAGACTACTGGGATGATAAGATAGTAGGACAAATCACATATTTTCTACATGACTATCAGGA
Source organism: Pseudotsuga menziesii (assembly GCA_001517045.1). NCBI lineage: Eukaryota > Viridiplantae > Streptophyta > Pinopsida > Pinales > Pinaceae > Pseudotsuga > Pseudotsuga menziesii. Next base: position 10,326 of record LPNX010303497.1, read on the forward strand.
TCTGTTCCCCACTAAGTTCACAAAAATGAAGGGAATAGTTGGAGACCTGGGAGTAATGAGGATAGCATTGAAGGAGGATGCTAGACCAATCAAGCAGCATCCCTACAGATTGAATCCGTGCTACAAAGAAAAAGTTAAAGACGAGATTGATAAGATGCTAGGAGCAGGCATCATCGAGCCTATGGAAGAAAGCAAATGGGTTAGCCCCATGGTCGTACAGGAGAACAAAACTAAAGACGATATCAGGATTTGTGTTGACCTGCAAAAACTCAATGATGCATCGCTCCATGATCCGTTTCTGACACCATTCACAGATGAAGTACTAGACAACGTAGGAGGACATGAGGTCTACTCCTTCACAAATGGATTTTTAGGCTATCACTAGATTAGGATCCATCCAGAATACCAATCTAAGACCACCTTCACAACGGAATGGGGCTCATTCCAGTATACGGTAATGCCCTTTGGTCTCAAGAATGCACTAGCTATCTTTTCTAGAGTAGTAGTTGTTGTATTTAAAGAATACATCCATAAATTCCTAGAAGTTTATTTTGATGATTGGACTGTATTTGGACTAATTGACAAGCATGTAGGAGATCTAAGACTAATGCTAGAGAAATGTAGGCAGTACCAGATTTCTCTAAACTTGAAGAAATGTATATTTTGTGCACCATTTGGTATTTTGTTGGGTCACATTGTGTGCAAACAAGGCTTGATGGTAGATCCCGCAAAGATTTCCATCATTGTAAATCTCCCAGCACCCAACTCTGTAAAGCAGCTGAGAACAGTACTTGGTCATACCGGGTACTACAGAAAATTCATCAAGGGCTACGCAAAGATTACAGCGCTGATGGGGAAATTGCTAAAGAAAGATGTAAAATTCCTATGGAATGAGGAATGCCAGCAAATTCTAGACACACTTAAAGAGAAGATGGTTACAGCACCCATCCTAGTATTTATAGACTGTACCAAGCCATTTCATGTACATGTGGATGCATCTGGCATCGCACTAGGGGTTGTTTTAACACAACCAGGTGAAGGGGGTATCGATCACCCTATCGCATACTCCACCAGAAAGCTATCGACAGCAGAAAAGAACTACACCATGATAGAACGTGAAGGTTTAGCTATGATGTACACTCTACAGATGTTCAGGCACTACTTGTTCGGTGCCTCGTTCAAGATGTTTACTGACCATTCCCCATTGAAGTATCTGGTCAATAAGCCAGTGTTAGGGGGAAGAATCTGCAGATGGCTACTCCTGTTTCAGGAGTATGATTTTGAAATCATTGTGAAACCAGGAAAATTGAATGCTAGACCTGACCATCTATCGCCCATAGACTCAGGAGAAGGGCCAAGTAACCTAGAAGACAATTTGCCTGATGCATAGTTGTTTTCTATTCAGATCGCACATGAGTACTATGATGATATCATTCAGTTTCTCACTACAGTATTAGCACCTGTTGAGTTTACTAAGCCACAGAAGAAGCAATTGGTTATCAAAGCAGCAGACTTCACCCTAATCATAGGAAAGCTATACAAGCTGGGGCCAGATGAAGTCTTGCGCAGATGTGTGATGCCGCATGAAAAAGAGGCTATCATTAGAGAGGCACATTCCGGTACTGTAGGAGGTCATTTCACAGGGAAGACGACTATGTAGAAAATCCTAGCCACTGGGTTATGGTGGCCTACATTACACAAAGATGCCAAGGACTTTTGCAGATGCTGCGATATCTGCCAGAGGGTAGGAAAACCTTCGCGACACGAGGAAATGTCGCTGCGACCACAGGTTACGCTGCGCACATTTGACAAGTGGGCTATAGATTTTGTGGGTCCTATCAACCCACCAAGAAAACAAACTGGTGCAAGATATATCCTCACTGAAACATAGTACCTCACTAGGTGGGTAGAGGCCAAGGCAGTAAGAAATTGTGATGCTGCGACAGCTGCAGAGTTTCTCTTCGAGAACATCATTAGTAGATTTGGATGCCCAGTCATTTTAATGAGCGATCAAGGCACCCATTTCTTGAACCACACCATTGAAGCTTTAATAGAATAATTCCAGATACAGCACCACAAGAGCACACCCTACCATCCTCAAGCTAATTGTATGGTGGAGGTATTTAACAAGATTCTAGAAAATGCTCTTACAAAGATCTGCAACATTCAAAGAAATGATTGGGACTTAAGAGTTAATGCTATATTATGGGAATACAGGACTACATGCAAGAAGCTCACCAGACACACACCTTTCAGCTTGGTATATGGACAAGAAGCTGTTATGCCTATGGAGTATATCCTTCCCAGTTTAAGAATTGCTCAGATCACCAGGATGACTGATATAGACACAGTCAATGAGAGGCTAGTGCCACTGCTTTCCTTAGAGGAAGATAGATTCATCGCAGGTTTTCACTAGAAAGTGCAGAAGGGACGAGAAAAAGATTGGCATGACAGGCACATTAAGAGTAAGATTTTCCAGATCGGAGACCTAGTACTTCTCTATGATAGCACATTTCTCAAGTTTCTATGGAAATTCAAGACGCATTGGTTGGGGCCATATCAGATACAGCAAATTACAGAGCGAGGTGCCATTCAGCTCAGTACACTGAAGGGGGAGCTTCTTCCTACATTGATCAATGGCAGCAGGCTCAAGCTCTATAGTAATAGCTGCCCCGCTCCCTAGCCCTAATTTAGAACTACTTTGAGGGCGCAGATGTTCATTGTAGTTGAAAGGAGGCATCGCACCGGGAATTAGTCTACACCGACAGATATTCTAGCTATGAGGAATCGCACCAGGACGGTTCATTTTTGCGCAAGTCATCAACAGCTTATGGTTTGAGTAAAAAAAAAACATTTTGGTTATAACGCTTGTTTGTTTGCGCAGATGATGTGGTGTTGCATCGCAGCAATGTGATGTGCATCCGTGCCACGTACCCAGTTTTGCAACCGACAGAGGGCCCGTCAAGTCACCCTCTAATAGGCAGTTAATGAGGAAATGACAGGTATACTTTACCATTGATTTGGCAGCGGCATAATTAAGTTTCCATATTTGGAAAATCTTCGACGAGACTAGCGCTGGTACACACACGCCTCGAGAGAAAGTTGATCGGATTTCAGCATTTATTGAGGATTGGGATGACGGGTATGGTCTCATCTAGGAAATTATTACGGCCGACGGGTTCAACCTAGATGACCGTTGCGTCCGGGATTGTTTCCTTTGGCATAAAAGAAGAAATTACCCAAGTAGGAGGGTTACATTTGGAAAACCCGAGAGCTATAGAGTAAGCTATTACAAGTTCTCTGTACAAATTCTACCCTGTTGCAGAGTGCTGTGATTATCAGAGTTTGAAGCCATTGCACGTCCAGGATATTCAACCAAGTGGGTTCTGCCCGAGGAAGAACCTATAGAAGCCATTATGAAAAGGTCTAAGCATGGTGGCCCTACATCCTCCATGATGAAACTGCCCAAGGTTGTGAAATTAGATGCTTCATAGGTTAGATAGCCACCATGGATGAAGAGCCCAGCACAGGATGCAGAAGATGTCATTAAAATCTCTACCGTAGAGAATAAGCAAGATGCGCTGATCACTGAAGATAAGAAAGCAGAGCAGAAGAATGATGAGAAGAAATCTCCCATCAGAAAGAAACTAAAAATGAGAAAAAGATGGAAATGGGAGAAGACCACCGACCTATCTGATCAGCTAAGAGAAGAACAAGAGATTGCCGAGGCAACGAAGTGGAGATTTGAAGATTAGAGGCAGTGTGAATACCTGGAGCGATTTGCTAAGCAAGAAAAAGAAAAAGAACAGCAAATCCAGCAAAAAGAACTCCAGCATGCAGACAAAGGATTGTTCTCAGAATGGAATTCATGGTTTGTATTGTGCGCATATAAAGGATTCTAGGCCGAGTGAAGTGTTCCATGAAGGTAGGAAGATACAGATTTATATCTTCCTTCTAGCATGAGCTCTAGTACGGATAGAAAGGATTTCTCATGATACCAAGGATTTGAATCCTTATAGTCACATGTGGGATAGCAAAGCCTTGCAAGCGACAAAACTATGAACATAACAAAAAGGAAAAGTAAGAGTGCTCTACGAAGTAAGTTAAATAGAGGACTCAAGTATTAGTCAAGCCTTGCTTGACTCGGCACGCTAGCATGTTGAGGTGATGAAGAACGATGTCGCAGGACTTCGAGACAAGTTGCAGAGGACTTCACAGGAAGCCAAAGCAAAGCTACAGCAGGAGAAGCCCGCTAGTAGTGACTCAGGGACGAGTCACATGTAAGTGTTAGGGGACTGTTGGAGTAGGTTCCCGTAGCTACAGAAGAGGCTGCTATTTTGATGGACAAATAGTTTTAGCAGAGATATAAGAGGTAGAGCTACGGAGCTGTAGCAGGATTTCTAGCACCAGATCAGAGCTGGAAATCATGATTGTGGAGGCAGAGCAGTAAAGGAAGATGATGGTATGTGAGCGGCCAAGAAGAGGAAGCTCACCCACTGCATTGAAGGCAGCGGCGGAGACAAGAGGGTTCAGCTACCCTCACAAAGGAAGTAGCGCCCGTACCCATGGTTAGCGCTGGGAAGCATGGAAGACTGCAGGAAGCTGTGGTAAGTGGGAAGCGGTGCATAGTACCCATGATCAGCGCTGGGAAGCATGGAAGACTACAGAGCTCTATGGTGTGACGGGAAGTGGCTATGTACAAATACGCCGACTGTCACTAGTGAGGGTTTCGGGATTACTGTTGGGACAGGCCCATAGTGTTGTAATGGAGAGACCTTTGGGCCACCTATAAGGGGATATATTTTGTATTGTAAAGGGTTGGTTGTTGTTGGTTTTTTGGGCTGTTAACTGTTTTTCATGTTTTAGCCTGTGTATTGTAAATACCACGCTCTGGTTCTGTTCGTAGCTGTAACATCTTACTATAAATAGTAGCTGGCTCATTGAGCTTGTTTGTAACAATCTGCAGAGATTGATAGAGAGGGAAGAGTATATTGTAAGAGAGACAATATATAGATAGAGATAGAGAAGAGATGTAGGAGAGAAGGTCTCCAAGTTGTGTGCGGAGTTACCCAGGAGATCTCTAGCTGCATATGTGGTGCAACCAAACTGTGTTTGCTTCCCTCAAGTTATAATAAAGAAACACAGTTTGGTGGACGTAGCTCCCATCCCGGGAGTGAACCATGTAAAACCTGCGTGTTATGTGATGAATGCATGTGTCTGTACTTATTTACTATTATCTGTTATGTTGCACATGAGCTTTGTTGCAGACATCGTATGTATGTGTTACTCAGTCGCAACAATATAGAATGACAAATATAAGCTAAAGTCTTTTTGGGTATGCTGTATGAGGGTTCATTCATGTTACCTTACACAGTCATTTAGTCACAGTATAAACAGTCTCATATGTTGAGCCCTGCACGTCGGCATGACAGTACCGAGTGCACTGAGCCACAGAGGTAGGATATTGCAGAGAGGTGATACTGCACCAGCAGAGGAGCTGCGGTGCACGATACCACAGGTTAAGAACTTGGTGTTGGGGAGGAGTTGCATGGCGCGTGGTGCACAGAGATGCAGTAAGACTGGAGATATTGGGAGTAAGAGGAAGTTGCACGATGAGGAAAGGCATTGCACAACGCATGTAGAGATAGATACCTTGCGTCTAGTGGAGCTGCGAGTAACAGCAGGATGCATCAGAACCCGGTCCAAGACACTTGAGTCCTTGGCCAACACATTAGATTCACTTCGGGTGAGACTTCAGGCCGATTCGCGGTCTGTCGCTTAAAGGCCCAATGAGCAAGGGGTTTTGTTGGTTAATCATAGTAAACCCGGGTATACCCATAGCGACCAACATGGACCTTAGATTTTGTTGGTCATATCAGCCCTCATTATAGGCAGAAATCCTACATATTGGTTTGTACCGACTACATGACAAAATGGGTAGAATATGTGGCTTTGGTGAAAACCAATGCTTAGGCTGTGATCAATTTCGTATATGGTGAAATATTTACCCATTTTGGAGTACCCAAGGAAGTGGTTACAGATGGAGGACCTCAGTTTGTGTCACATTAATTCGAAGCTCTACTACCGAAGTACCATATTCACCATCGGATAACTTCACCATACCATCCCTAGGCCAATGGCTAGGTAGAAAGCACTAACAAATTTATTGAATCCATCCTTACCAAACGGTCAAGAGACATCGTAGACATTGGGCTGATAGACTTACAGAAGCATTGTGGACATACTATACCACTTGGTGCAATACTACAGGTTTCTCTCCTTATGACTTGGTGTATGGGAAAAGTGTTGTCTTCCCTATTGAATTTGAAATCAGGAATTTGAAGATAGCTACAGAGGTAAACTTAGATGTGACCGAAGCCCAGAAGAGAATATTCAATTAGTTGAATGAACTTGATGAGAACCATTTGGCTGCTGTGGATCAAACAGTATTAATATAGCAACATAGATCCAATTGGCATGACCGATTCATCAAAAAGAAAGTCTTCTGCAAAGGAGACTAGGCATTATTGTATGATTCAACATTCAAAAGGGATGTCAAGGGTAAGTTACTGACAAGATGGTTGGGCCCATACCTGGTAGACAGAGTATTTGATAATGGTACAATTCTCCTGGTAACCATTGATGAGAATCGTGCACCATTATTTGCTAATGGTCACAGGCTGCGACTGTACCATAATCCCATTTCAAAAGATGCATTCACTTCATAGATTGGAGCTGATTTGGAATATCAGTTAGAACAAGGGCAAGAATCTTTCTCTACCCTTTTCAATCCTTAGATAGTCGCTGTAAATATTACATAAAATTTTTAGTACATAAATAAATTGATATTTTTACAATTATTTTTATCTTTTTCTTTTGCACTTGATTTGTTTAAAAAAAATAAAAAATGTGCAGGGAATCTCCTAAAGAGCAGTGGTCATTATTAGGCCTATCGACTAGGGTCGTCCTTCTATAACTTCCTACATAAGAAGAAAATTCCTTGAACAAATTTGTTGCAGCTGCAACACTGTAATGCTTTGCTTGTTTTTTTTTTTTTTTTGTAGCTGCAACACTATAAAATACCTCCCTTTATCCCATTCCGCATAGCTACAACACCATAAAATCCTTCCCTTTATCCCATTGGGCACAACTCCGCCATCGTCAAATTGTTGCCTGTTTCTCCATTTTTTTGTAGCTGCAACACCGTAAAATCCTTCCCTTTATCCCATTCTGCACAGCTGCAATACCATAAAATTCCTCCCTTTATCCCATTCCGTGCAGCTGCAATAACGTAAACTCCTACCCTTTATCTTGTTACGCGTAACTACAACACCGTCAAATCGTTGCCTATTTTCCCGTTTTCCACCAGCTGCAACACCATCAAGTCCCACCCTTTACCCCATTCCGCTCAGCTGCAACACCATAACTTAATGCCTTTTTTCGATTGTGGTAGCTGCGCACCTTTCCACTTTTCTCCATTTTTACCTTCTTTAGAAGCTGTGACACTATTCCATTTTTACTATGTTACCTTTTCTGACAGCTGTGACTCCACCAAAACTGGCTTCTTTTTTTATACTTGAGGGCCGTGACTGCCAAAATGCTTGATTTCTCTATGGTCGACAGCTGTGACCCCTCCATTATTGGCATAACTCTTTGCAACCTTGGTTAGTGACTCCTCGAGATTTGGCTCCAATTCCCAATGGGAGCAATTCTGATTTATTTTACAGCATTCATTATGTTCTGACGAGATTGACATGATGTTTTTTGTCCACCGAAATAAAAGGTCATTACAGCATGACTGCAATAATGATTAAATTTAAATGGCTGCACTTCCCATGCTCTACTATTTCCCAAAGGTTACCATGCATCACATATTTTTGAAGGTATGGTTCTAATTATTTACTTGATTAAGCGTTAACTAGATTTGACAACATTAATCATAACTTCCTTTTTGTGCCCATTATTACACCTGCATATCGGTAATTGTCCCTTCATATGACTTAATGGCCATTTATGTTACCTGGTAACTACCACCTTTCCTAATTTGGGAAAAAATTCCAAACATTTCCATGCTCTGAAACTTTCTGAATTTACGCAACTCCACTCTCAGTCGTTCATACATACTTTGTGCTTTAGCCTCTATTATCAGGACCTGTAATCTGTCGAACTGATAAAAAATTTTGAAGTCAAATAAACCTGGGTATCCCAGCTTGGCATGAACCTCTAAATATGTGATAACTGAGAAGAAATGCCAAAGTTTTCACTATTTTGGAAGTTGTGGGCTAGACTGAATTCTTCGAACACCTGAATGGGTTTCATCATGAGATAGCTCTACAATTTTCCTTAAATCTTACAAAAATCCACTAAGAGGTTCTAGGGTTATGTATATAAGTCTCTGAAGTAATAGTGAGTGAGTTCACTGTCCTTCCTCAGGTGGTAAGAACTTGGTTTGGTCAAATAACCCCGAATGCTGCTGCCATATAGGATTTTCTGATAGAGGAGGAGCACATTCGTCAGTGAAGGAGAGGGATAGCATTACAGTCACTGCCTTGGACATGGGATCAAGTAGCAATTTTCCTGAAGGAGTATATCACCTATGAAGCTAGGTAAAAAATGTTTTATTACTCCATCATTGCTCTATTATCTCATCTCAATCATAGGGCCTTACTGAACATTCCATTTTATCTACTCAATGATCTACATCACATGGCGGGGTTTGTTAGAACAATCACGCAGCCAAAATCCTCCCTTACCTACCATGGACTAATCAAATTAATAATTTTATGGGCCTTATCTATATGGAACCAAACCTCAGATCAATTCATAGGTCAAATTCAATAAACTAGGAACCCTCCCTTTTTCCTAGCATTCCAATAGAAGAAGAAGTAGACGTACATGTACTCATGGGGCCTGTTCAAAACCAAGAGGATCCTACCAATACACAGTTGGGAGGGAATGAAGAGCAAAAAGAGGTTTGGAGACCCTCCAATTTAGTTGGGGGGGGAGGGGATGAGACTGGATTGGATGATTAGTCAGACAACTAAGCAGAAGAATTGGAGGAAAATGCTCGAGGAAACCTTGTAGAGAGATTAAATAATACGGAAGCTTTGACAGCAGAGGCTGAAACTGGAGTAGCATTAGAAGTTGTGATAGCTGAAGGCGAGGATGTTAGAGCCATGATAAAAAAAATAAAACATGGAGTTGTTGACCATTGAATGTTCCCCTGAATAGGGAGGAACTCTGATTGAGGAAGAATAGGAAAATGCTAAGACAGAAGATATCCCTTCCACATTAGCTGCAAATCTGGAGATTCTGGCACCATGGAGGAAAAGGAGGAGATCAAAAGAAGAAATACATGCATCACCACCAATAAGACAAAAAAGAACCAGGTCAGTTACAATAGCTACAGCAGCACGGGAAAGATGGGCAACCATAGAAGCACAAATAAAATTCCCCATTCTAACACCCAAAGCAAATGATGCCCCACAAGAACCGACTACGGAAGAACATCAAATTGAGGGACTTCTGTATGAAAATGGGCTATTAAAGGATAAAGTACAATCACTTCAGAAATAACTAGAAAATTGGAAAGAAGCATGCAAGAAACAGGTGGAAAGGAAGCTGCACACACTAGTTGAAGCTGCAGACCAATTAGAAGGATCATCTCCTACTAAGGAGGGTGAGGAAGAGGAACGAGTGGTATGCCCTATATGTGGAGAAATCTTTAACTAGTTGAGCTACAAATTCAGAGTTCGTTCCTTTGTGACACAACAACCCATACCTAGAGCTGTGGAAGAACAAGGACAACCTGATTGGAAGGATGGTGAAGCTTAGCAAGACCAACTCCAGCAAGGGGAAGTTGTAGACAAATAGGGTGCTGATACACAAGAAGCAACATCTCCAATTATTCCTATTGAAGTTGCCACCCAAATTTGGATAAGTGAACCAGAGGATGAAATTATTCCTGATTATGTTAAAGAAGTCTGGGTCGTGTCTCCTAAAACTTCTCAGGGCACAGAACTAATATAGATGGAACCTCAACAATAGAATGAGGATGAGGTTGAATAAGGTGTTGATACACAAGAACCAGCATCCTTGAATATTCTCATTGAGGTTGCCACCCAAATGGGGGAAGATGAATGAGAGATTCAAAATATTCTGGAATTTAAGGAATAAGTTTGCACTGTGACTCTTGAACCGTCTCAGGACATAGAGTTAATAGAATTGGAACCAAGGATGATTTTAAGGAACCACACTTATTTAAAAGTGTATAAATGTTGTCAAATATTACCAATTATTAAAATGCCAACTATAAAATGATTGGTGATATTTTTCAAAAAATATTTTAATTTCCAAGGATTTTATATCATTTATATAATAATTTGGTGATTTTTAGGGTGAAACAATATTACCCGATCAAAATTGGCCAAAATGGTGCTTCAAAAACAGCAAAACGGTGAATGTTTTTTGGGAGAAAAACATGGAAAAATAGCCCACTGGGATAAAATTCGCCACTAAAATGATCCCTGATTGCAACCCCAGTAATAGGAAAATGAGGAAGTTAACCAGGATGTTGCTACACAAGAACCAACATCCCTAGAAATTTCTATGGAGACTCTTAGGATGCAACAACAAATCAATCATAAAATAGACATCATTCTTCATTTGGATTTATGAGAGGATGAACAAATTCAATCACAATCCTCGGGGGACATTGAAATGCTTGAAGAACAACTCCATATTGAAAAAGACATGAAAGAAACTCTACAATCCCAGCAACATGAAGAAAGGGAAGGGTAAGGCTCTATTACACAAGAACCAATGACCTTGCATCCCCCTATCAAAGATGCAGCTGACAATCAGGTAGATAGGGAGATCAAAATTTAGGAGAAGGTTGTCACACAAGAACCAACACCATCGCAATCAACTGCTAAAGTTGTTATAGGTGAACTCCAAAGAGTGGATGTTATTACACAAGAGCCAACATCTCTAGAATTTGTTTCAGAGACACCTATGGTTGAAGTTGCTGTAGGAGAAATTCAAGGAAGGGATGTTGTTACACAAGAACCGACACCCCCAAAAGTGATTTCAAAAGAATAGAATGTTCAAATTGGAACATCAGGTGATAAGTTATGGACTCAACTTCCTCAAAATTTTGTGAATTTGGATTCTGATAATGAATAACATGCTGAATATGGAGAAATCCTGAAGCTGACAAAAGAACTATCAATCTTGAGAATAGAAGTGAGGGAGTGGAGGAGTGAGGTTGAGAGATATCAAGAAGGGATGGTGTCCCTCACTGAACATAGGAAGACCATCATGGAATTGAAGGAAATGTCTTAATGCAATTATTTGGAAATGAGTTTTTTATAGCATGTAGAGGTTGGTGTTCTTTAATGCAAGATACAATTCTTTTTTAAATGGTTGTGAAATGAAAGAGATATGGATGAAACAGTACTAGAGTTTTTTTTGAGTTGAGGAGTTATGACAGAAGATAAATAAGAAAAAAATAGAAAAAATTATGTATTCTTGTTAAAATTTACATATTTAGAATCTATAAAAAAAACCATATCTGTTTCTAAAATCTCATAAAAATGGATGCGTGCAGCATAATCAGATGAACCGCTAAACACGGGCATAATGAAAATTTGGATATAATGCTAAATTAGCCATGGTTTATCATACTCCAAGGAATAGGCATGTTGAATCCGAAGCAAAGTACAAAGCAGACACATAGGCATAGGAATTCCATGAAAGCATGGGTGGAGGCTCGGCCTTATCATTTGGAGGGATTAAGTTTTTGAATTTAAACAATACGTGAGCACGATTTGGTAAAAGAAATTGTGTGTGCATTTTGTATAAACAAAATGCATGCACTTTTTGTAAAATCAAAATAGCGTTGTAGTTAACATCATTTTCATCATTCATCATCATCATCATCAACATCATCATCACCATCATCGTCATCATATTCATCATCATCATCAACAAGATCAACATCTTCATCATCATCATCAGCATGACCATCATCTTCATCATCATCATCTTCATCATCTTTATCTTCATCATCATCATCATCATCATCATCACCATGATCATTGATCATCGATCATCATCATCAACATTGCCATGATCATCATCATCATATTCATCATGTTCATCATGTTCATCATGTTCATCATCATCATCATCATCATCATCATCTTCATCATGTTCATCTTCATCATCGTCATTTTCATCATCATCATCTTCATCATCATCATCATCATCATCATCATCATCATCATCAACATGATCACTATCATCACCATCAACATCATGAACATCATCATCACCATCATCGTCATCATCATC
>LPNX010303540.1:8896-36209 GCA_001517045.1 Pseudotsuga menziesii
GTTCTAATATGTTTTTTTACCTCCCAATTACTTCTGCAAATTTTTTTAATTTTCTGTTCAAAGTAGGAGTCTTTACTAGCAAATTGGGGCTCCAATCCCCCTTGGGTAATTGTCGAAAATGGCTTCACAAATAATCCCAAAGTCACTTGAATTTCTGAAAATAGGTTGGTTATGTGTAAGGTCCCTTTTGAAAGTCTCATATGAATCATGGTTAAGTTTATACCGGCTGTTATGACTCTTTCTAAAACCACTCTCAAGTCACAATTTCGACCCTTGGGGAAAATGCAGCAAATCTTCTCCCAATGCAATAAAAATGAGTAAAATGGATTCCAATGCTTAATTACTGAACATGAGAAAATAAACAAACATTAATTATAGTCCAACCATCATACAATTATTAGAGATACATTCCTCCATTCGAAATAATAAGCATTACCATGACATATATCAAAATGGAGTGGAAATGGTCATTGTTTGCTCATTAAAAGTCATTTTGACATACAAATATTGGGAATTTTGACTTGAAAATTTCTGATAATGAATAAAATATAATATTGAACTGATTACAATAATAAATGGACAATTAAAGTCTCTCCCAATTTGAAATCATCAACATTACAATGGTTCACAACAAGATAGTGGGGAAATGACACTATTTCTTCATTGTTCAACATTTTTACATGAACTCTTTTGGGTATTTTGACCTGAGAGTCTTATGAACATGAAATAAAGAACATATACATCAGAAAATAATATATTTTACATTATAATCTTCCCGAAAGAGATCAATAGCTCACCCAAAGTGCAATACCTCCATTGGCATGAATATTGTGTGAAAACTAGAAATAGTTGAGAGAGAGTGCTCCAATAGAAGAATCCACATGATTTCCTGTAGATTACACCTAAAAATAAGACTCCATTAAATCTCCATGAAATACCTGAGTGGCCTTTCCAAACACTAACTAGGATGGGAATCTTTGTCCCTCGAAATTGGCTTAAGCAAGAAAAATAGTCATCCACTAGCTCTCACAATTCACAAATGAGAAAAAGCTTCTTCTCATGGCTGATCCCTGTATGTTATAAGAATTATTAGTATTATAAGGTTCCAAATCCATCCATAAACCAAATCCAATATGAATTGGTGTGGCTGCTCATGCTATGCCATGTGGCCTCTCTCTTCATCTTCCCTCTTCTCCCAAATTTCAGTAGGAGCCTCTTGGCCTTATCCAACTCCCAAATTCGACCTATAAGATGATCTATTCAGTATTGACATGTCAGTATGTCAGTATGTCAGCCTTTAGATCTTAATTGTGTCATAACTGTCATAGAATCTCCATCATTGGTCTCATAGATGTCATAAATGTAAGGGGAATCTAGCCAAGTGTCCATGAAACTCCCATTTGGATCTTCCTCTCCCATGTAAGTTAAAATTCATCCCAAATTCAACCTATGAAGTATATGGATAAGTATATTAACCTTATAATCCATCCAAAAACATTAGGCTTTCCATATATTCAAATTTGCAAGAGAGAGATACCATTTAACATAGGAATTCTAGCTAGTGTGGGCCCCATAGTCTCCATGTGTCTTCATGCTCCATTGCCACTTCCATTTTATCTTGTATTTATTTAATAAGACCAATTATTAAATATTTATCCCCTTATATTGTATAAACATAATTTATTATCCCCCTTATTCCAAATCTCAAAGCTTACACCCCCAACCTAGGAAACTAGTGATTTTCCTCCTTGGAAATTATTTGACTTTTAGCATCCATTTGATAACTTTCATGAATATGGAAAATGTGATATGGCCATTGTGACCCAATGCAAAATTTGGGACATTACAATAATACTAATAGCTATAATAAATAAATAAATGCTCTATATATTTTTATTATTAGTATTGATAATTAAATATTAAAATACCTACAAGAGTCCAAATAGGAACTAGTTAAAAGTTCCTTAGTTAAATATTAAAAGTGCCAAAATTAAATAAAAAGGGTTAAATAAAGAAATCAAATGATTATTGATTTAACTGTCGCTTTGACTAAAAAGTATGCCTATAAAAACCCAAGCTAAAGAGAGTCTTGGGGATCTTCTATCTGTTAGTGATTCAAGAATTCTACTTGATTATTCACAAGAGAGTTCTTGGAGAACATTTTTCCTAAGGGGAAAAAGGAGAATTGTTTCAGAACCTGATATGCCAGACAGGGAAACCTTACCTTAGGTGCTCTAATCTACTTGCATGTTGGAACCAGCTCGAGGGGATCCAGATTGAAACCAAGAATAGTTTCGGGTCATGGTTGGGTGGAACGTGGTAGTTCCCAAGTTATTCGGTTATCTAAACATAGGTCAGATCTATCTATGAATTTGTTAATGCTGGGTATTTGAGTGTGCATGTTTTCAGCCATTAAAACAACTTCATCTTGCAGGTATGAGGTTCTTGATTTTTCCCCTGCAAATTGTACTAGTCTTATATCTGAAGTAGATTGAATTCTGAGTAATTATTTAGCAACAGTCTGCTATAATATAGGTTATATTTTCTACATTGATACTTTCTACACTTGCAGGTAGGACTCATTGTGTACTAACATATATAAATATTTTACGAAAGGTTAGGATTAGCTATAGGAGCGTTTTGTTTCCTAATCTCATTATTTATTTACAGATGTATTTCTTGATCAAAGGTTAGGTTATCTTTTGTTTCTTTTAACCAGGTTATCTTAAATATATTTTATTCATGATGAGTTAAGCATCATTAGTGCTATCTACATGAGGGTTTTGTTTTCTATTTAATTTCTGTAAATTAATTCCTTTCTATTAATTTCAGTTCAAAACCTAGAACTAATTAAAAACATAACCTATGTCTTATCTCTGCTGGAAGATTTCATATTTATAGCAGGCTTGTATTAAATATGAATAAACCAAACTATCATCTATAGTATTAGTCTGATATCTATACATAATATTTTAACATAAATATAAATGGCTAAACACTTTAAATAAAATATTATAAAACAAAGATATAGACAAATCATTCTCCACAACCACATTATATACCATAACCTAACATAAAGTTCCATTATTAAAAATCATATCTCTCAAAGAGATGACAACATAAATAAATCAACCCTAACTTAATTACAAAATACATTATATTATATCACATATATACAAAAGTTTATAGGATCGATTCCTATGGGCATCCATGCCAAACCAAAGTTTCCACACATCATTTACCGATGAAATTTACACGCTATAAAACATTTTAATATTTCTCCATAAAAAACTCAAAACCCCAATACATACGCTGTATCCATTTCATGTCTCATGACCGTTATACCAAGGAGTAATCCATTAACATAAACCATCAATTAAAACCATGTCTACGCTAAGCAATAACAATGCATTCATTTCATAGGGTTAAACCCCACAGCCATGGCCATTTCCAAGTAAATACACAGGTAAAGAAATAAACAATATGAATAACCATAAACCAACATTTCACTAATCTCTTACACAGTCACCGAGCTAAATGGAAAGAATTCCATTTCTAGTGATGGCATGACTCTAAAGCCAATAATATCTGCTAAATTATCCAAATAAGAATCTAACTACAAAATAGAAGTTTACACAGAGTCAAATAGTTCCAAGCTAAGAATTGTAAACGCGATTTATACACAGTAGCGAATGCATTATATTTAACAACCATAAAATATATAACAAATACACAGTCGCAATTCCAATACATTGCACCATTGCAAGCAATGGTGTTGTCACCATTTATAGAAAACCCCACACTGTAAATAAAATGCAGAGTCTGTAATAAACCACCATGCTTACAGAAGTTAACACTATCAACTAATTATCCATTTAGAGAGCTGAATCACAATAGTCTCAGCCTGAAGGAGCGAAACCCAACGAAAACCCGAAACTGTATACACATCTCCGAATGATTTAAATCATTTACAAATAGACCCATATCCAGTCGCAACCTTTAAACCAAACCTTGCATTCATTAAAACGACAAGCTTAAAAATCTGACAAAACACCACAAGAATAAGAACAAGTTTAAACTTATTTATAACAGGGCTTACCCGTGAAGGGTAGTGCATCGACCACCTGGAAGACCCATGAACCACGTAGTGAAGGCCTTGCATCCTGTAAACAGAGGACAACGAAGGATGAGAAGTATGCCAAGCCTCCAAACCAAACCAACAAATTAAACAAGTGATGCAAAACAAGAATCAAGGTCATACCTTTAATACGTAGTTGCAAGACCAAACCTCACGCCATGATATCGACCAAAGAGCCAAACATATCTCACCCAATGAAAGTGAAAATGACTCATTCCTCCATGAAAGTCCAATATTAGGGCTTGAGACCCCCAAATCCCAACACGCATTAACTCCACCACCCTATCCACCACTACGTAGATTTCCAACCTAAAGTCTATAGTTCATAAAACTCAAAAACGCATTTTGACAATTGATTGCCATGCAATTCCTAAACCCCATCAAAGATATTGTTGACTTAGGGTAAAGACATAATTCATGGCATATGTAATATGTGAATGGCTTATAATATACCTTCAACATATTATACAAAAACCCTTAATCAACATAGGGCTAATATTTAATATCATAAGCCTCACACAATACAAATTAAAACCATATAGATGTTAAGCACAGGTTTAAGCTAGCGTAAGGTTTTAAAACCTTAAGTAATAATGGAAACCAATTTAGATGTAGGTATAAATAACCTAGCCATGTGTAAATGATAAATGCTAACCACCGTAATAAGAAATGCTAGGACTTGACTTTGGTGTTGTTGTCTTCATAGGAAATAAAGAAGTTTAGCATAGGTAGTATGACTTTGTTTTAAACTGTTAACACAAGTATTCCATCACCTGGTGCACCCACACAAAGAATAGATGCATTAGTTCTATAAGAACCAAGTAAACCCTATAGGAACAAGTAAAACCAGTTACCTCTCCAGGTTTTTCTACAAGGGATACAAGTCCCACCACTCCACCCCTTGACAATACAAGTTAATTCGGGATTGTCCATGAACTAGTAACAAAAACTTATAACCAATAAGTAAGCAAATAACTGTACACATACATGTAAATCCATGACAAGAAGTAACCAATGAAAAATATCACCATCTAATTCATATTCAAGTAACATAACAACAACATAGACGTACATTAATAACAACCTCGGGGAAAACATCTAGAAGGAGGTATAAACAACTTACGACAATTCAATTCAATGAACAAAGTATGATACATTCTGCATAAGCTAAGATAATTTCCAGTTCAGGTAGTAACTAACTAGCCTAATAAAAAAAATTATTTTCAAATTTTGGGGACATTACACCAAGTAAATAATATTCAAATGAGCAAAGAAGCAAAGGAAGACATAACCTAGGTCTAGTAATATAAATTAGAAAGTTTCCTCAATTATTTAATTCTACTATTCGAAAAAATATCTTTGTAATTATGGTTAAGGTTACCAAACATATCGGTTTGAAGACAACAAAATGCAATTTCCTACTCATTCATTTAACCTAGAATTCATTGATGAGGAATATAGAAACCTACTTGAATTTTGATCGTTGTATCCTTCATGGAGTTTTGTCCATCTCAAGTCTCATCCTTCATGATAATTTTTTCTCTCTCACATACCTCCATAGAGGACAACCAATATACCTCCATTAAAGAAAATTGACTACTTTAGTGAAAAATACAAAAAGTCAACATTGAGTCAGTGACTAATTAAGAAAACTAATAATTTTGGTTAGAACTAATTATATCTCTGAAATAATACACATAGAGAAAACAAAGGAATGGACAACATTTTTTGGGAGGGGAGAGAGGTCTTATTTGTATTATCAAAAGGAAACAAAAAAATATAATAAATCACATGAATATTTGATGCAAGGACTCATCTCCATATCAGATTCTACCTACCTAGACCACTAATAGGTCCCAACCAACTCTCTCACTTGATCATGGAATAAAAAAGATTATCAAAGATGATAAAAGTACTCACTCACTCTATAAGGAAGATAAACTAAAAAGAAAATATTTATGAGAGGAATAGTAGTTTAAAAGTCCTTCTCACACTAGATTCGAATCCTTCAAGATGTAGCTATATTGATGGTACAATCCCCTCTTTCATGTTTGAAGCTTGCTTTTATGCTTGGAGAAAGTAGTTCAAGGAGTTGGGCCGGGTGTAACCAAGACAAGGTGGGATAATATTGAACCTAAACCACTTGAAACACACATGTGACTACACTTTTTTATTCTTATTTATGTTCTTTAGTATGTATACGTGTTCTTTTGAAGCGTAAGGTGTTTATACATGTGTTTCTAATAGGAAACAATCATTTGTAAGAAAAAAATTAGTTTTTAGAAGGGTCTATCACTCTTTTGTGTTTGCAAGAGGGGCGAAAGGTGTTTTAAGCATTAATGATTCTAAACAATAGATATGTATGAGTTCAGAAAAGAATATGATGGCTAAAATGCATTATAAAATGGACTCAGAAACATGATGAGTGGAATAGGATAGAGTGCACCAAAACTAGATTAGAAAAGGAATATGCAAACAAAAACAAATTATTAGAAACTCCCTTCTCAAGATATGCATATTAATGCTCAGGTGTAAATAAGAAAGGCCAAGGAATCAAGTATATTACATATCCATTATATATAGAAATGTTGAATCATGGCCATGAAAAAGATACATAGTGGATCCATGTCAAAAATAGATCATAGCCACGGACATATACACTATGGATCTATTTCGTAGTAGATAATATGATAACAAATAGAACATGAAGTGGGTGTAAAATGATTCTCCATGTGGTACAAATTTTATATGACTTATGATATAGTCTTGCAAAACTCAAGCAATTGAAATGGTGAAAGAGTTACTAGACACGAAGGTCTTTAACCAAAACAATTGATATGTATATTGGTTTTTACCATGTGAATAAATGAGTTGAAAAAAACATGGTGAACACCTATTTATTACAACTCATTTATGTGTATTCTTAACAAATGCAAGACAACACACTGATGATTATTATGAGAATCAAGGTGCTAGTACATTATAGCAAGTCTAATTAAGGGATTTGTCATCAAACAATTGTACAATTTATCAATTAGGGGTAATTAATGATTTTTCACTTTAAATAGAGAGGGATATTTACATTGATGAATACACTGCCTAACGCAGTAAAACGTATCTAAATAACTTTCCCATAAAAAAAATAGTTGACATCGTTGGGAAGATATTTGTTGGAAGGGAGGCATTATCCCCCATCAACCAACATCATGAAGTATTATGGACTTATTTGTTTTATAATTGACTTGGAAAATATCTATAGGGATATACAAGTATTATTCTCTCATGCACCAGGTTGTAATAACACACAAAATAGGCCCTTTGAGCAACAATTGATGATGAAAGTCATTGACAAAGGAGAGGCCCTCCACAAATAATGAAAATGTAATCCAAGGTACAACATGAATCCCAAAATATGAATAAAAATCAAATACAAATGATGAGATGTCATCTTCCAAGTGCAAGGAAACCTACCAATGATGTAAATAAGATCAAGTTTCTAACAAATCTAGTGAAGCGATAAAAGCTTCTTTCATGTAGGTAGATTCTCTAAAATTCCCATAGGTAATCTGAATCCCACATGTTGGTAAGTAATTGTAAATATTGATAATAGATAAAATGATAAATAGCTACATAGGTTTGGGATTTATATAATTTCCCGTCATGCACCTTTCATAAAAGGGCATGACTATTTACTTTAGATAGTCTTTTAATTAATATTAATTTATTATTTTATTGTTACATTTAATTCCCCTTAAGGGAAGCTTTGTCCTCAGAGATTCATTGACATCAATGTCTCATTTTGATTGAACTGTCATCTTTGGATCATTTGTGACATTTGATGAGATAAGACTATACGAGTTAAGGATCCCCTAGGAGAAAAGCAGTAAAAGCTTCTTTAACACATGTAAACTCTCTAAAATTCCCACATGTAATATGAATCCCACATGTTGGTAAGTAATAGTAAACATTGATAATAGATAAGATGATAAATAGTTTCATAGGTTTGGATGTTATATAATCCCGTCATACACCTTTTCGTAAAAGGGCATGGCTATTGACTTTAGATAGTCTTTTAATTAATAATAAATTAATATTAATATAAATTTATTATTTAATTGTTACATCTAGATCAAATTCTGAGAGAAATGTGTAGTTGTTGAGAACAAGTGACCAGGAAATGGGAAGTCAGTGGGGACCTCCCACACTAAAATGAGTAAAAAAATGGATATAAGTATATTTAGAACAAATTGAACATAGGGAAGGATGGAACGAAAAGTATGGGAATATGAAGAAATGTTAACACACATTTAAACTTCCTTTTAAAAAAACATAACACATTTTCTGGCTTGAGCAACATTCAAGACCCATTAATAGAACAATGATATTAATTCAATGATGGATGACAAAATCAAGGCTACTCCATAGTGAGTGGAAGAGTAAGAAACGAAAGGATTTCTTGACTCAAATCATCATTCAATTTCTAGTGTCAATACTAAAACCCAAGATGTGAGTATAAACATGACACAAGTGTGTTGATCAAAGGTGAGATACTTACGTTGCTCCAAACATATGTAGGACGTAAATTCTTCACCCCACTTTTTTTTTTTCACTCTGTGTGTGCTCATTTTTATCATTTTAGTATTAGTATAGATTAAAAAAATAAAATAGAAGAAATCTATATTACAGTGGTATAAATGAGTGTCACAAGGCATTAAACTATGATCCAACCACATGGAACAATTGTATGCAAAAAAGGTGTTTGGAAGGATTTAGATAGTAATCATCGTGTACCTTCCAAGGATACAATAAAGAATGATGAAAGTCATTGACAAAGGAGATGACCTCCATGAATGATGAAAATGTAATGCAACGTACACCATGAATCCCAAAATATAAATAGAAGTCAAATACCAATAATGATGTGTCATCTTCTAAGTGCAATGCAACCTACCAATGATGTAAATATGATCAAGGTGATAACAACTCTAAGCCAACTTCTTCTCATAGAAATGTGTCGTTGTCGATAAGAAGTGACCCAGAAATGAGAAGTGTGGACGTTCCAAACTAGAATGAGTTCAAATAATAGATATATTTATTTTGAGAACAAATTGAACATAGAGAAGGATGGCATGGGAAGTGATAGAATCTAAGGAAATGTCGACTTAGATTTAAAATTCGTATAAAAAAAAACATGACATATTTTGTGGCTTGAGAAACATTTAAGAGCGATGCATAAAACAAACATATAAATTCAATGATGGATGAGGCAATGAAGAATACTCCATAGTGATTGGAATATTAACAAACAAAAGGAGTTCTTGACTCAAATCATCATTCAATTTCTAAGGTCAATACTAAAACCCAATATGTGAATATAGACATGACACAAATGTGTTGATCAAAGCGACATAATTGTGTTGCTCAAAATATATGTAGGATATGCAACTTATTTACTCCCCTCTTTTTTTTTGTGTGTGTGTGTGTGTGTGTGTGTATCTTTGTGTGTGTGTGTGTGTGTGTGTGTGTGTGTGTGTGTGTGTGCTTTATATTTTCATATTAGTATAGCTTAAAAAAGGTACACCATGAATCCCAAAATATGAATAAAAGTCAAATACCAATGATGAGGTGTCATATTCGAAGTACAATGCGGCCTACCGGTTTTGTAAATAGAATCAAGGTGATAAAAACTCTAGGTCAAGTTCTCAGAGAAATGTGTTGTTTTCAAGAAGAGGTGACCTAGAAATGAGAAGTCAGTGGGAACCTTCCACAGTAGAATGAGTGCAAACAATGCATATAATTATATTGAGAACAACTTGAACATAGGAAAGGATGACATGGAAAGTCAGGGAATTTGAGGAAAATTTTGAGTCACATTTAAACTTCCTATTAAAAAAACATGAAACAATTTCTGGATTGAGAAACATGTAACACCCATGCATCAAAAAATGATATAAATTCAATGATGGACGAAGCAATGAATACTACTCCATAGTGATTGGAAGAGTAACCAACCAAAGGATTTCTTGACTCAAATCATCATTCAATTTATAAGGTCAATACTAAAACCCAATATGTGATGATAGACATGACACAAGTGTGTTGATCAAAGGTGACATAATTGTGTTACTCAAAACATATGTAGGACATGTAACTTCTTCACACCCTCTCTCTTTTCTGTGTGTGTGTGTGTGCACGTGTGATTGTTTCTTTTTCATATTAGTATAGGTTAAAAAGGAATACAATAATTCTATATTACAATGGAATAAATGAGTGTCAAAAGGAATCTAACTATGTTCCAAGCACTTGGAACAAATGTATGTAAAAAAAGTATTGGGAAATAGTTGGGCATTCATCAACATGTTCCTTCTGAGGATACAATCAAGAATTTAATTTAAATAGATGCAAGTAATGAGAAACATAAGAATGCAATGGAAATATGAAAGATGTACTGAATCGTTAGGCATATCTATGCAAGTATCAATCAATAAATGAAAATGTATAATGGATAACATTATGGTCCTTATAGGGTATGGCCATAAATAAATAAAAAAGAGTGTCACGAGGTTTCCTCTCAAATTTACGGTAAAAATAAAAAGAATCCCAATCCTATGAGAAAAAATCAATACAGGAACCATATAGAAAAGAGGGTGTTTACTATGATTCCCCATTTAATATAGGATCTTCTATTGGACTGGTGCATAATGAATATAGAGATGGTTGACACACCAATAACCAATAGGTTTGAGCCTATGGAAAATTTGGGTGGCAAAAGGTTCAAATTCTTTGTAATAGAGGAGAGACCTAAAACTATATGCAAGTTTCCTAATATACTTTATGGGATCGATCAACATGTAGAGAATGATCCCTAAGAAACAAAAAATATAGCTTAAAAAAATGTATCCAGAAAATAATAATGCCATGATCATGTTTATTTCCAACATTGGCATTGTTCTAAAGCATTGAAACATAATGTCATTGGACAATGCCCTTAGTTATTTCATCATGCAAATACTCATCATCTATAGAGGCATGTACAAAGTCCTCTTCATGCGCATTGATAGTTTCTCCATGAACCTTATCATTTACCTACCGTGGACGACTCTTCAAAAGTTTTTCCATGTCAGAATATTATGTGTCTCATTGATCAATTCATATCATTTCCTTCTAATAATTGTTGCCTAATAAAAATTTTATTGACTCCTTCCAATTAGCGTCATCATGACTATATTCACAAAAATAAAAAATAAAAATTCCCAAAAAGGCTTCACTCACTAAAATACCCCAAAATTTCCCCTCCTCGCTTGCCTCTCTTCTCCATATTTCCATTGATAGAAAATGAGGAAAATTCCTAAGAAAACGAGGAAAATTCCTAATGAAATCTCACTATTAAGCATCATCTAATGATATGGAATTTCTTATTATTTCGTAATGATTCAGTAGGGGGACCTCATAATGTTATTATTCCCTTCCAAAGGCCATGGTGGCTGTTATTTTGAATACATTGCTGACCATCTATTAGTTAAAGTTTGGCTTTAAATTTCTTTTTCGTTTCAAATGTTTAACATAAGCCATCGTATTCAATACTTATTTTACGAATTATAATAAAAAAAATATTATTTTTTTTGACATCTCAATGACTATCTACTTGAAGGTATTATGGTGGAGGTGACGGTGATATCATTGGTAATATCACTTGCATTAATTTCATTTGATCATTTTACCACCTTGAAACTACCACCTCCTACTTGCATCAAATACATTTTGTCAGCAACCTTGAACCTACTACTTCATGCACCACCTACTTCATTCAGTTCCTAACGATTCTCATATTGCTTCACTACCAATAGCCACTATTCCTTATTGCCTTTAACACCGATTGTAAATTTCCACAAATACTTTATTTCATTCCTGGTCCATCATCCTTCTACAAATGCTTCATTCTCTTCCTTCTATAGCAACTTATTTCTCCAGAAAGAGTGCATTTTTCTCCATCAAGCGTCAATGTGAAGGAAGATTCCAATGCCAAGAAGGAAGATGCTAGCTTGGAAAGAAAACTTATAGGTGCATATTTGATATCATATTGTTTTATGTCTCTTTGAAACATGTAGTATCATATTCCTGCTACTCTAAAGTGTCTAGTGTTGAGTTATCTCAGGCTTTAAAATTGAATGATAGGAGCATCATTAACAAGTAGAGTGTACCAAAATATGTCTATTAGTACTTCTAGGAAATTGCGAGGCAACTGTAGACCATATGCATCACAAAAAGCATTGTATTAAATGTAACTTTTTTGCTGAGTGTTGGAATATTAGAGCTACAACAAATTAAAGATAATACGTAAATAACATATATAGGAATATATTTTGAGAAGGATCGTCCCCATCCCTCTCGCTAAGTTAAATTAATGGATGGATCATGACTGCTGACAATAATTTAAATAAAATGATGGATATGGATGTATACCTCTCAACCTTCTTCATATTACTATTTACGGATGCCATATTGACTGTTTCCTGGTATCCTGGGAACTTCCACTGTCATGTTCTCTTTCAATTAATGAGACTACACATCATCCATGCATGTGAATTAGACATTCTACTATTGTGAGAAAATATATTTCCAGGTTAGTAAGGGAGTTTGAAGTTGTCGGAAACCTGCTTAACAGGATTACCTTACACAATTTTTTTAATAATTCAATGTGTTATTAGAATATTTCCATGTTGCATGGTTATTACTGTGAATTCATCCGACACTAGATGTCACACTCTCTCCCACAAGAGAAATGGTGGGTACCAACTTCCTCTGCTCCAGCTGCAATAATTATTCTCCATGCCTTTCATAAGTGATGTATATGTGACTTAGGTGGTCGCTGCATATCAAAGTATAACAACCAAACAAGAACATATTGCTAAGAAATATGGAATTTAATTAATTCAAGAAATATATGTACAAGAGAAATTACGAAGTAGTTGATATGAATCAGTCAGGATGTACATTGACTATAAAAACACCTTAGGCATAAGGGAATGCTAAGTCCTCTATGCTCACACATTCATTCTCTGCAACCCATGTAGGTTCAGTATACAAACTCTTATTTTGTTTTCTTTGGCTATTTCGAGATTCCCTCTATCCCTTCTCCAAGAGTCCCCTTTACGCTAAATACTAGATGATATTTATAGTTGTATCTTCATACACAGTCCTTGAACTCACATTATAGAATTTATATTACCACTAATATTCAATTTCTCACCTTCGGTATCAAATACCCCTAATTCAATATTATACTTCTCCCTTTAATCGTCTATCTCACCAATGTTTTTTTTCAATCATCGATCGTGTCTTGGTCGGAACACTTCGACTCATTCTTATGTCGAATCCTCATATTTCACTCACCTTTCCTTCGCATGCTGCTATAGTTCATTGATTGTTCATTGGGAACTCCAGTCATCTATATTTGCTATTTCGGTTAGTCCTAGATTCCCCTGAATCATCTATATCTGACTATTTTGGTTAGTCTATATTTGACTGTTACTATTGAAAAGAAATTTGTTCTTGACTTTACAGTCTATTGATGTCTTCCCCCAAAATCCACATCTCCTATTCTAATTCCTTGTTTTCCCATCAAACCAAGTATTATTTCTTCTTCTGAATTATAGTCTTCCCAACCTCTCTTTCATAAAGCACCTCTATGAATTCATCCCTCGAATGCACTGACATCTATCTTAGTAAGTCTACAATTTATTTATTTATCACTCATAGACCCTTCTTCAAACTTTGATAGGTAAGAAAAATTCAATTACAGCGGTATTCCCATACATTTAGGAAACTGAAGCACATAAGCATTATCCAAAATATTGTTATGAATTTTGCATAGACCAGTCTTCTTCAAGATCAACTTATCATATGCTCCTCATGGGAACCTTTGCTTCCTTTGGTATACATACACTAAGTCTTCTTCTAGAAACAAATGTAGTTCTATGTTATTTTCATCTCTTAACATGTAATATGTTCCTCTTCTCAAGCTGCCATCTCACCTAGTCATGCATCTCCTTCAGATGGTTGAAAAACCACTCCGCATCCATGCTCTTCTTTTCTCTTGTTTGCACCTTTGCGAGGTATGTCACTCCATATGGAATTATTTCCTGCACTATATGGAATGGACTCATTCATGTCAACCAGTTCACTGAATTATTGTACGAAAATTCCACCCATGCCAACACATTTTTCAATCACTTCAATCGATCGACACTTAAACACCTCAACAGATTTCCCAAGATTATATCCACTACTTCAGTCTAACCATCAGTCTACGGATCATAGAAAGCAATGAACTACAACATCATGTCAATATTCTTCCACGAAGTCCTCTAAAAATGTCCCATGAACTTGGTATCTCTGTCTGAAGTGATTCTCTTCAGCAACCCATGTAATCTCATAATCTCCTTAAAGAACAATACAATAATGCATGTGGCATCACTTGTCTTCTGACATGGAATAAAGTGTTCCATCTTAGAAAACCTATCAACCACCATAAATATGGATGCATTCCATTGTTGTGTTTCTAGAAAATTACTGCACAAAATCCATGTTGATATCTTCCCTTGATATTGTCAGCAATGGAAAAGGTGTGTACAGTCTTGTGTTTTGACTTCCTCCTTTGGATAATTGGCATACTTGAAACTATTGGGTCCACTTATTTACATATGTCATCATGCTTGGGTAGTATTACTTCTCAATGACCAATTCTTTGGCCTTATTAATGGTGAAGTGGCCTCATAATCCTCCACTATGAAGCTCTCTGATAAGATTCTCCTAGAATGATCCTCTGGGGATACATAACTGGTGCCCCTTGAATAGGTACACTTTATTGGATGAAATAATCTAGGTATGGACTTATGTCGAAACTCCATGGCTCCTTCGACACCTTCCATGCATCTGCAAATTATTCATCGACTTCATAGTCAACCTTCATCGACTCTAACACAGTTGTATTTACAATAGTCACCCCCGGCAATGCCACTCTTAGACTTAATGTATTAGCTACTATGTTAGTATTTCCTGACTCAAGCTTCAATACAAAGGTGTAACTTTGCATGAAATCGACCCATTTCATATGTATTTTATTTAATTTTGTCCGAGTATTCAAGTACCTCGGAGCTTGATGGTCGGTATACAACAAAAATTGTTAGGGTAACAAATAGTGTCTCAATTTATTCAAGGATTGGATATTTGATTATGACAAGTTTAATGGGTGAGAGTTATATTAATCCTATTATCTATATTGGATTATGAATTGAAGGAAATTTAGTGGAAATAAACTAAGTGGGTTTCTCCCTGCAGAATTAGGAAACTTGAGAAGTGCTTTATGTATGAGTCAAATCCATGAATAGAATGTGGTAGCTCTTTATGCATATGATTCATGTCATTTTAATTTGCATAATGTAAATTTGTTTATAGTAGATATTGGTATGTTTTGACTACTAGTTTATTTGGTGAATCAAACCTTGGCTTGGGTCACCTTTTGTAGATGCTTTCTAGAAGTAGTTGCAATAAATTCAATCTTAAACAAGCAAATTGGTTTACCTTTATTGGAGTGGGTAGTATTCTATAATACCATGCATGGAGAATGTATGATGATTTTTCTAACTTTTACAAAAAAACAATTAACACATGCAAGTACTTTTTTTTTGTTATACATATGTAAGTTTTCCAAATATTATACTCATGTTATTTTGTTACATGTTAGTTTTGTGTATAAGTACATATATGCTCTTGCATTATTGGTTTTTTTTGGACATACTTTGATTCTCTACTAAACATTTTTCATAGTTACCCTTTTGAGTTATATATGCATGGTGAGTTAATTGTAGATGCATATTAGTTAAAAAACATTATGGACAATCTAAATGTTTAATGTTGTATAGTTTGTTTAGTTATAACTCTTTGGCATACTCACTACCAAGATTTGGAATACCATACCTGTCATCATTTTCATCGTCATCATAAAATCACATCATGATCATTCTAATCGTCTATATTATCATCATCATCAATGTCAATGCTATCATCATTGTCTTCATGGCCTATTTAGCAGTATGGAACCTTGGGCATAACCATGCATCCTCAAAGAAATTATTAAGGAGTACATCATTTCCATTATCAACATCACCATAATCATCATATAATTATCATTATTGTTGTCAAATAATCACATTGTCATAATCATCATAATCATTCTCATAATCATTGTCAACATTGTCATTGTTATCATTGTCATCATTGTCAATATCATTTTCATTGTTTTTTTCATCAATATTTCCATTTTCATCATCATCACCACCTTCATTATCATCATCGTCATCACTATCATCGTCATCATTATTGTCATTTCCGTATCCATTGGTATTTTCATTGTCAAAATCATCGGCATATTCATCATCATTCCCGTCATCATCATAATCATTGTCATCATCATGTTCATTTAATAAAATATTCACCATCCTCATTAAGCTCATCATCATGATCATCCTCATTGTCATCATCATCATCATCATCATCATGATGCATGAAACCATTATCATTGCCATAATAAAAAATTATGACGATGACAATGACCAATGATTATGATGACAATGATAATGGTTAGCATCTTTAATATCATGATAATGATCTAGATCATCATCATTATCATGATCAACACAATGATCATTGTCATAATCATTTCCATCATTATCATCATCATATGACTAGTCATTATTGTTATCATATTCATAAAATCACAACATTGTTGTCATCATGTTGTCATCATCATCATCATCATCATTAATGGAATGACCATCATTTTTTTCATCATTCATGTCATTGCTGACGATGATGACCTAGATGATGATGACGACTTCTTAGTTGAAAATGACAAAGATAATGATTATGATTATGACAATGATGGCATATTAAGAATTGGAAATATTTGACAAGATCATTGGCATCGTCATCTTCATCATCATATTCATTCCCATCATCATCATCATCATTTCCATTATCATCATAATCATCATTGATATCATCATCATCTTCATTGTTATCATCATCATGATTATTGACATTCTCATCAAATATTCATAATTACCTTTGGCATACGAATATCATCAACCCAAAATAAGGGGGAAACGATCGTGGATAATGCATACGATCTATGCATGAGAAATACAACCTAATTTGGAAGAAAATCATTATCATCATTTTCATTGTCATCATCATCATCCTCATCCTCATCATCATCATCATTATCATGATCATTGTCATTTCCATCATAACCATCATCATCATTCATTTCATTGTCACCATCATCTTTTTTTATGGTATCACTATCATCACTATCATCACCATCATTGTTGTCATTGTCATCATTTCCACCATTGTCATCATCAATAACATTATCATCATCATCATAGTCGCTGTGAATATATCATCATCGTCATGTTCAACATTTGGGTGCAAAATTGGACATAAAACTAGACGTGATAGTGGACGAAAACCTGGATGCAAAAGAGTATGCAAACATGGAAGCATAAGTGGGTGAAAAACTAGGATCAAATGTGGATGTAGGATAGATGCAAAAAAAGTAGGTGCAAAAGTGGGTGTAGTGTTGGACGCAACAAAAGTAAGTGAAAAAGTGGATGCAACATTGGATGCAAAAAGGGAAGCAAATGTAGATGCAAAACATGATGCAAAAAGGGAATCAAAAGTGGACACAACCATGGGTGCAAAAGTGGACCCAAAATTGGATGTGAAAATGTATTCAACAAACGTATATGAAATACTAGAGGTGAAACTAGAAGCAAAATACGACACAAAACTCGGTGCAAAAGTGGATGCACAAAGAGATGCAATAGTTGATGCAATTCTGGATGCAAAAAAAGATGCAAAAATGGATCCAAAAGTGGTTGAAAAAGTAGGAACAAAAATGGGTTCAAATTAGGGTGCAACAAAAGTGGATGTGGAAATGGATGCAAAAAGAGATGCAAACATGGATGCAAACAAGATGCAAAACCATATGCAAGCGTGGGTGCAAAAGTGGATGGAAAAGTGAATGCAAAAGTGGATGCAACAAAAGTAGATGTAAGACACAAAACGTGATGTAAAACCTATGCAAAACCTTTCACAACAGGGGATGAAAAAAAGGAAGCATAAGTGGATGCAAAAGAGGATGTAAAGAAAGACAAAAGAGGATGTAAAAAAGGATGCAAAAGTTGAGGGAAAAATGGGCGCAAAATGATAGGAAATCATGGACGTAAAAAAGGGTGCAAAAAGAGTAAACAAAAAAACGAAGCTCAAAATTAGGTGTTAAACTTGGCAAAAAAATTGATGAAAAATCCGGCCTAGAATTAAGTGCAAAATTAGGTGTAAAACCCGACACCAAAACAGGCGCTGATTCCAACACTAAATGTGACGCAAATTGCATTAGGTTTAGCACCATATTCAACAAAAGGGCACAAAAAATTCCTAATGTGGTGTCAATCCAATCAATTGCGTCGACTTGGAAAAGGAAATGAAGAAAAAAACATTAAAAATGGTTCTAGACTCAAAAATTGAAGCAAAAAGGATGCTAATCACACGTTTTTGTTGCAGTGAGACTCGAGGTTTGTACCAAGCGTTAGAACCAAAATAGAAGATCCACTATTGATCTAAATGTGATCGGATAGTTAAGATATATAGATATTGGAAAAAATGAACGAATGACGTGAACGGAAAAGAAAGACAGGAGATATATGATATGAGAGATCTGATCAAGGCCCCATATTAAAAGCTCACTCGATGAAGTGACATGTAATTAAAATATGAAAAGTGACAATCACTTAAAAAAATTCAAGATATGATTTGGTAGAAGAGATCAATAACGCACCTGTAAAGTGCAAGTACTTTTTCGGGCCTGAGAATTGATTATTCATATTGGTTGCATGTCCTTACGGACCTTTTCATAAACCACCTAGTGAGTGTTGGTTTCCACCTTAAGAAATCAGGGTGGGTTCTGCTCAAGATAAAGTGGTAGTCCCATGTCGGTTCGAGTCATTCCTACCAATTCATGTTAGTTAGTCAGGGTACCATTTTTAGATGTCATATCATGCGTCCGCTCAGCCATTTATATCCTGCCAAATGTCTATTTTTTGATAATGGAAAGTCGTGAAAATTCTCATTTATCTTGTTGGTCGAGTAATTGTCATCCAAAGTCATCAAAAGTATACCAAAACAAACCTCATGTGTCGAAGTACTCCTAGCAATTCACTGAGTCACCAATCCACATAACCAAACATTTTCCACGTCATATTAAATGGATAATTCATCTTCATCCAAATGTGTTCAATATTTACCTTCGAAACCCTCATTTTCACACTAGTGTGTAACTTGGTAAACACAAGCCTAAAGCAATAGTTTTCCACCATTAAATTGTCTCAACTAGCTTCTAGATATGCCCCAAAACCAAACTCATATGAAAATGTGACCATACTTGACCATTAGAATGCCATCAAGGACCCCAAAACTAATCATTCTGAGCTAATCCAAACCTTGAAGGAACCTTGATTTATAGCTTTATCTAACCATGAAAATTATAAGATATGGGATTTAGGCTTGGTCCATTAAGTTTTCTTGCCAGTCATCTGTTTCTCTAAATTCACCACCTCATGTTCAACTTGTTACTCCTCGAGTCATAAAATAATCATGTGCTCAGATAGAACTAGGATTATCTATGAGACTGACGCTCAAAATGTTATGAATATATGTGATATCAATGAAGCGAAAGGAATCCTATGTATGGGGGAAAGCGAAATGACCCTCAAATACTAGACCGTAAGCCATGGTAACAATATCATGGTCATAACCAATCATTTGGAACTAGGCATGATTACACAAAGCTCAAAGCCCCATATAAAACTGTATTCTTCAAACCGGAATATGAAAAAACCATTGTCCTCTTCTATATCATCATAGGGTATAATAATGATGAAGAATTCAACAAAATTGTATTAGGATTCCTAGCACACTCGCCACCTGTTTCAAAAGAAAGACCCAACTAGAACATTCTTGCTTTCCTAGCCCAAACCCTTAGCCAAGAATTAACTGAGCTTCATTTCCTAGAGATATTCAGACATCCATCCTACGTCTTCTACCTATTCCCATTCCATAACTACAAATATTTTGAATATTTGGTATTAAGAATGACTGACGAAGAATTGAAAAAAGAACTATGAGTATATGAATGGAATCCATTGTTTGTTAGGAAAACAAGTAACTCTATGTTAAAAGAGTTTACTAATAGAGTGATGAAAATTTCCTACTATGTCATCCATGTAGTTGGTTCTCCCAGTATGCCGAAGGAGGTTACAAAGTGGATGTAATTTACTCTAGAAACTAGAGTTGGTTACTGGTTTCTATTTAAAGACCATACAGTCATCAAAGTTTATGGTTTTGAAGAAAAACATATAATATTTATACCTTTATGATAGTAAGAATTCTATCCATGGAGTAAGTCAAACATAGGTTTATGCCATATGAACTACACTTTGGAGGATTTCATAAACATAAATATTTCCACATCCCCAAAGATGTGGGTGATTTTCAACTTAAGTATTTTAGCGTAGTTCAATACATGGAAGGCTTCCTGGAACAATTGAATTTAGAAAAGGCGAAAGTAGTGGCATGTGATCCACACTAGGTCGTATCAAATCAGAGATTACAAAACAAAAATTCATCCTATGATTGTACTCCCAGGCTAGAGTTGAAGTTATTGCAACTAAGAACTGATGGGAAGAATTATAAAATATTTTGAAAGCTTGAGTAGATTATGTTGAAACTAAGAAAATAGAAGGGAAGAAAAGGGGGGAATAAGGGATGGAAATAGACCAATTAGAGAAATATCCCCCAACCTAAAAAGTAGAGCACTAATATAGTAGAGGAATCCAAAGCATTGACAAGAAAAAAAATTGAAACAAAGGTATCCAAAGAGGTTACGGTGAAGAAAATAAATAAGTAATGGTACTAGGAAAGACACCAACCAGGTTTATTCCTTACCCATTTTTGGATTTCATATTACCTAAAAAGTAAAAAAACCTCTCTCCAACAAGACCTATCATAGTCGAGAGAGTTTTATAGTTTATCTACAAGTAAATTAGGAAGAATGGTGTCGAGAATATAAATAATGATAGACAAGATATTGTCCCACCTCAAAAAATGTTGTTGTCAGTTGTTGATATCATTGATAATAGTTTTAGGTATGTATTAGTTGAGAAAATAGTTTCAATCCACACTAGTCTGAGGGGTTATAGAGGATAAAGAAATGCTATAAGATGTATTCAATTTAGTATCTTAGATAAAGTGGATTTCTTTAAATAGATGAGTGAAATGACATGTGAAAAGTTAGTGAAATCTACCAAAATAGAGAAAAGAATGAAAGAATATCTAAATAAGGTTGGATACCTATTAAATGTATATAAGTGGAACACAAGGGCCAAACACGTCACTATTAAAGAAATTGAAGAGAAAATAGTGTATTTAAGTGCCAAGTTTAATGATGGCTATCAATTTAAGTCACTAATAGTTAATAAGAATAATGAAATAGAAAATGATCCACTACTAACCCAGTACAAACAATAAAGATCCACTAGGTGGAGAAAGAAAATGAATAAATTTTAGCCACTGTGGTGAAGTACAAGGGTTTCACAAAAGAAAAGGAAAAGTGGATTAGTGAACTAGTAGCATAGTTAATAGCTCAAAAAACACAAAATGTTGTTAGTACCCAAACTGCGAAGTTACAATTAGTTGCATGATAGGTGACAAAGAAGACACCAGTTCAGACAGAAGTAGAGAAGAACGTCCAAAATATTGTAGCTCAACCACCAGCAAATGAAGTAGTGGACTTGGATGCAATGGAATATGATAAAGATCCAACTGAACCAACCATGATTGAAGAGGATATACAAACCAAGATAAATGGATTAGAAACTTATATCACATAGAAAATAATGGAGTTTTTGAGTTGGAACATGATGTGAGAAAAAATGATGATGACATCACTGACCTAAAAAGAGAATTAGATGACTTGGAAGGCAAGGTTACATCATTGAAAATGGAGGCTCAAGAAAGAGAGAATCTGTAGAGAACAACTCAAGAGATATGGGACAAGATATCAGAGATATTCAATGAAAATTGCGATTTTATGAAGTTAATGACTGTTGTTATGGACACATACACGTAGGAAATGGATGAAATGAATCACGTAGCTATTACATTGGAATACAAGACCACCTAGGCTAGGGATACCATTGAATGCATAAACAACATGACCAACAAACAATTAGAAGAGACACAATTAAATAAAAAAACATGGGCCATCATAATTGCTAAAAGAATGATCTTGAAACAAATTTTATACAAAGTGTTGCAAAATAGTACAAACAACCTTGTAGATGATATATCATATTTAAAGACCATGTTCACTGTAGTAATCAAACTTATATTTCATCTATTATGGGATGGAAATGCAGGATTTTATTCTAAGAGGAATATTAGAACAAACTAAAGAAAAAGAGAAATGCAGAGCCATAAGAGGAGCTAGAAGGAGTAATAAGTGGGAATTAATATTTCAAAAAGAAACGGACGCTTTTTTAGATTTGGACAAGGATGCCAACAATAGTTAAATAGATAGGGCCTCTAACATATGAAATGAATTCTAAGGATGAGTTAGTTTTGGAAAACATCAAGGCCAATGGTATACGAATATGATAGGATTGGAAACTTGTTACCATGTATCATGAGATATCCTTTCCACTAAAGACACAAGCTATAGGGAATGTATTGATAATATAGTTGTCATTGATGTCAAAGGAGTTCAAATGAGTTCATGAATGACAAAGGAATAACCAAAAGAAATGTAGCAAGATGAAATCAGTAAAAGACAAAGGATCCATTACATGGATTATCATTAATGTCAAAGGAGTTCAACAATGTCAAGGGAAAATGAGTAATAGGGTCTATGAAAAGAGAAATATCTACAAAGAAAGCAATGGAAGATAACAGTTAGAATTGAAGATACATAGAGTAGAATTGAAGATCCATAGATCAAACAGATCTATGACTGGAACTTAATTTTGTAAAACAGAGTTGCGAATGAGATTTGGAAATTAAGGCCAGCAATAGATTAATTTTACTCACAACAATTATCAATTGATCATGCAAAATCACTCACAAAAGAGACTGAATATGGAGCTGTAACACTAAATTGTATTAATTGAGTGTACAATAGCCAACCCTGTAATAACATAGGTTACTGAATAAATAGAATACATCAAGAAATCGAATGC
Source organism: Pseudotsuga menziesii (assembly GCA_001517045.1). Taxonomy (NCBI): domain Eukaryota; kingdom Viridiplantae; phylum Streptophyta; class Pinopsida; order Pinales; family Pinaceae; genus Pseudotsuga; species Pseudotsuga menziesii. The sequence continues at coordinate 32,390 of LPNX010303540.1, forward strand.
ATGAGGAGGCATCCAAATCTAGCATAAAGCAGGCTTACCAAAAATAAGCAAATCCCCCATAGGTGTAAAAAGCTGATCCCAAATCTGTCATGGAGCTCACGAATTGGCAAAAAGGCATATGCAAGCTAAAGAGTGGTGGAATGGCAGCTCATACATGCTTTTGCATGGAGAAAAGAGAGGAGGATGTGTAGGACAAAAAACAAGTCAACCTCACCTAGTCTAGCTTTTCCTTTTGCCTTAAAACACTGAAAAAGCAGGCAATAAAGCAGAAAAAGCAGAAGGGCACCTAGGAGGCCAGGAATAAAGCAAAATTGATTCCTTTAGCTCTCCCATGTGCTACATGATTCAAATAGGGAAATTTTGACCTCTATGGATAGGCAAATAGCAACTTGCACAAGGTGGGACACATGAACTAGGCAAATAAGACAAAAATAATGGAATTAATGTCTAAGTGGGTAAACTATGGGTTGATTATTCTAACACCCCCCCTTAAGCCTGACTTATGAGTAATATATCAGAAAATTATAGGGTCTAGCAACAAGGCTTAGTCACCCTTTACATACTGCAAATCCATTTAAACAAGGAAAGAGGCAAAACCAACTTGGGAAAATCCTCCCCTAAACATGGACTGTAAAACAAAATTGTAGAATCTTGTCTTCACTCATGCTTTCACAGCATGATCAGCAATCCCTAGCAATGATTTGAGATTGCTGAAGGTCTTCTCATAAAATGCTTTGGTGAAGATATCAGCTACTTGTTCTGAATATGAACAGAAGAGTAGGTGAATGGTGCCATCATGAACAAGTTCTCTGATGTAGTGCATATGGATCTCAATGTGTCTGGTTCTCTGCTTCTGAACTGGATCCTTACAGATTCGAATGGTACTCTTGTTATCACAGTAGATGGTAGTTGAGTACTTAGGTTCGAAGCCACACTCTCCAAGTAAACCATGTAACCATAAACATTGAGTTGCTGCATTAACAACTCCTATGTACTCTGCTTATGTAGATGAGAGTGCAATGGTACTCTGTTTCTTGCTTGACCAGCTGATTGGCCCTTCTGCAAGCATGAACACATATCCTGAAGTGGACTTTCTATCTGTGCTATCACCTGCCCAATCACTGTCAGTAAATCCAATCAACTCAAGATCAGAGTTTGCTTTATAGAAGATCCCATGTGTCTTTGTTCCCTAAACAAAGTTAAGGATCCTTTTGGATGCTTTCCAATGGATCTCTTGAGGCTGATCCATGAATCTAGAAGCCACACTTACTGCATAACAAATATCAGTTCTATTATGTGTCAGATACAACAAACAGCTAATCAATTGCCTATACAGTGTATTGTTTACCATCGGTGAAGAATCAGCTTCTTCCAGCTTAACTCCTGAAAGGAAAGGAGTTTTGCTTGCTTTGCAATCATTCATTCTGAATTTGTTCAGCAAGTCCAAGGCATATTTGTACTGGTGCACCTTGATTCCAGCTTTGGTTTGAGAGATCTCAAGCCCCAAAAATTGACTTAAGAGCCCCAAATCTGTCATGGAGAAGGCTTGGTTCATATCTCCTTTTAAGGAAGCAATATCAGCCTGTGAGCTTCCTGTAATGAGGAGGTCATCAACATGTAACACAATGATCATTAATGAACCATTAAATAACTTCAAATAGACATTTGGATCTGATTTTCACCGAACAAAATTCAGTGATAGCAAGAAGCTATCAATCTTGGCATACCAAGCCCTGGGGGCTTGCTTTAGCCCATACAATGACTTTCTCAACCTGCACACAAGAGAAGGGTTAGTAGCAAAACCTTGAGGCTGCTGCATATATATCTCCTCAGTGAGATCTCCATTCAAGAAGGCACACTTTACATCCATGTGATGTACCTCCCATTGCCTTGAGGCTACAATGGCTAGAGCTAGCCTGATGGAGTCCATCTTTGCCACTGGGGAAAAGGTCTCATTGTAATCTATGCCATTAACCTGTGAGTAGCCCTTGGCTACCAATCTAGCCTTGTACTTCATTGGTGAACCATCAGCAGCAAATTTGGTCTTATAGACCCACTTACACTGTACTAGTTTTCTCCCTGGAGGAAGATCCACTTGCTCCCATGTGTTGCTCTTCTGGAGTGAGATGAACTCTTCCTTCATGGTTGTTTTCCATATTGGATCTCATGCTGCTTCTTCATATGTTTTAGGATTAGAATCCACCATCAAAAAGCATTTTTCAGCAAACATAGGATCCTTCATGCACAGACCATTCTCAAATTGAGATCTAGTCCTCCTTGGGTCATTGGGATCCCCAGCTAGCTCACTTGCTGCATGTAGTGTCTTGGCTTCCCATTTTGGCCTTGTGGGGATGTTAGGGTCTGCAATAAACTCATCTCCATCAGACAAATCAGAATCATCATGTTCAACAAACTCTTTACTTACTTCTTGAGGCTCAGGTGGTGAAGAGGCTTCACCAACTTCCACTTCTGCAAGGGGTTCTTCTTCAAACTGAACACACCTTTCAATAAAGGATTTGTTTGTGATCAAATTTATCAACTTGTACCCTTTTGAATCTTCATAGTATCCAACAAAAAGACACTCTTGGCTTTGGGGCTGCAAAGACTTCCTCTTCTTTGTCGGGATTCTAGCCCAAGCCTTTGAGCCAAAAATACTGAAATGGGTCACATCTGGCTTGTGCCCACTCCATGCTTCGAAGGGAGTCATGCCATCAAGATGTTTATGAGGCACCCTATTCTGAATATAAGCTGCACAGTTGATAGCTTCGGCCCAGGACTTTGGTGGAAAAGTTTTGGCCTCCATCATGCATGTTGCCATCTCCTTTAGTGATCTGTTCTTCCTCTCAGCAACACCATTTTTTTGTGGTGTGTGAGGGATAGAATACTGCATCTGAATACCTGCATCTGCACAATAGTTAATAAACTTAGACTTGACATACTCACCACCATTTTCATATCTGAGGGCCTTGATTTTCCTTCCAGACTAGTTTTCAACCAAAGCCTTAAAGACTTTGAATAGGCCAAAAACTTCAGACTTGTGTTTCAAGAAGTGAACCCAGCAATAACTGGAAAAGTCATCAATGAAAGTTAATGCATACTTGGCCTGACTCATGGACATATGAGGGAATGGACCAGCAACATCACTGTGGATCAGCTCGAGGGGTGCAGAGGTTCTCTCATGACTAGCTCTCTCAAATTTGTGCTCTGGGTGTTTTCCTAGGATACAGCCTTGGCAGACTCCTTTGGAAAATTTTATCTTGGGAAACCCTATGACCATCTCTTTTTAACTAAGATCAGAAAGATATTTGTAGTTAAGGTGGCCAAATATTTCATGCCATAGCTTGCTGGCTTCATTAGCATGAATGAGAAGAGCAGAGGGGTTTGAGTAAGGTAGGAAGTGTGAGAACATGTATACCTTTTGAGCATGATTCGCAACTCCTTTTGCAATGACTCTACGAGTTGAAATCTCTGTGATCTCAACTTCATCGGGGGAGAATATGACCTTCATAGGAGACCCAGTGTGGGTCATCTGGTACATTGACAGGAGGTTGGAGGTGAGACTAGGCACATACAGCACATTGCTGAACTGACCATGATCAAGATCTATCCTTCCTTTGCCTTTACTTTCAGTGCGAGAGTCATCTCCCAGTACAATAGATGGTCCTTTCGACATGTCTAGTGAGGAGAAGGCCTCCTTAGTCGAAACCATGTGTCTTGAAGGTCCAGAATCAATGATAAAACTGGGTGAGCTTGATGTGCCAGCAACTAGAGCATGAACTCTCTCTCTGTCATCTAAACTTGATCCTCCTTCTCTCTTCTT